>ONZH01011944.1:0-77682 GCA_900303285.1 Rhinella marina
GTTGTGGTTCAAAGTCCTCTACACGTGTCCCTGTAAGTTGAGACATGAAGCTAGGGAGTGTAGCTCTGCGGCGTTCCACAGCTCCCTCATCAGCAGGTACAGTCTCACCCTGCCCAGGACCACGGCCTCTGCCCCCTGCAGTAAATGAATGCCCACGCCCACGCCCACGCCCTCGACCCTTAGCCCTGGGGTTCAACATTTTCTGTATATAAGTGTATTATATAAAAAAAATAAATAAATGGGTCTGGTGTACTGAAACCCACAAACTTGTTCAGTCTGGTTTAATTAAGTGACGTAAAGAAAGTGTCACCTGGACAGAAAATACGGATTGGAGTGAGTGTGCTGAACTGTGACACACAGAAAGGTTCCACGCAGCTGTGTGAAATGGATTTGTATCAGTTAGCTAAAACAACAAAAAAACTAATTTTTTTTATATATTTTGTTTTCTATATTTTTTTTTTAGTTTAGTTTTTTTGGGAACGTGACGTGCAGGAACTATCGTAGACCTAACTCACACCCTGTTAATGGTGGCTATTTAGACTGCGACCCAGACAAATGTCGCACAGAGATTTTTGGGATCAAGCTATATACGTTGCAGCAAAATGACTTGGTTGTATTCAGTGACGTACAGAAAGTGTCACCTGGACAGAAAATACGGATTGGAGTGAGTGTGCTGAACTGTGACACACAGAAAGGTTCCACGCAGCTGTGTGAAATGGATTTGTATCACTGAGCTAAAACAACAAAAAAACTAATTTTTTTATATATTTTGTTTTCTATATTTTTTTTAGTTTTGTTTTTTTGGGAACGTGACGTGCAGGAACTATCGTAGACATAACTCACACCCTGTTAATGGTGGCTATTTAGACTGCGACTCAGACAAATGTCGCACAGAGATTTTTGGGATCAAGCTATATAAGTGACAGGCAGCAAAAGACTTGGTTGTATTCAGTAACGTACAGAAAGTGTCACCTGGACAGAAAATACGGATTGGAGTGAGTGTGCTGAACTGTGACACACAGAAAGGTTCCACGCAGCTGTGTGAAATGGATTTGTATCAGTTAGCTAAAACAACAAAAAAACTAATTTTTTTATATATTTTGTTTTCTATATATTTTTTTTTAGTTTAGTTTTTTTGGGAACGTGACGTGCAGGAACTATCGTAGACCTAACTCACACCCTGTTAATGGTGGCTATTTAGACTGCGACCCAGACAAATGTCGCACAGAGATTTTTGGGATCAAGCTATATACTTGACAGGCAGCAAATGACTTGGTTGTATTCAGTGACGTACAGAAAGTGTCACCTGGACAGAAAATACGGATTGGAGTGAGTGTGCTGAACTTGTGACACACAGAAAGGTTCCACGCAGCTGTGTGAAATGGATTTGTATCACTGAGCTAAAACAACAAAAAAAACTAATTTTTTTAATATATTTTGTTTTCTATATTTTTTTTTTAGTTTAGTTTTTTGGGAACGTGACGTGCAGGAACTATCGTAGACCTAACTCACACCCTGTTAATGGTGGCTATTTAGACTGCGACCCAGACAAATGTCGCACAGAGATTTTTGGGATCAAGCTATATACGTGACAGGCAGCAAAGACTTGGTTGTATTCAGTGACGTACAGAAAGTGTCACCTGGACAGAAAATACGGATTGGAGTGAGTGTGCTGAACTGTGACACACAGAAAGGTTACACGCAGCTGTGTGAAATGGATTTGTATCACTGAGCTAAAACAACAAAAAACTAATTTTTTTATATATTTTGTTTTCTATATTTTTTTTGTAGTTTTGTTTATTTTTGGAACGTGACGTGCAGGAACTATCGTAGACCTAACTCACACCCTGTTAATGGGTGGCTATTTAGACTGCGACCCAGACAAATGTCGCACAGAGATTTTTGGGATCAAGCTATATACTTTAGGCAGCAAATGACTTGGTTGTATTCAGTGAACGTACAGAAAGTGTCACCTGGACAGAAAATACGGATTGGAGTGAGTGTGCTGAACTGTGACACACAGAAAGGTTCCACGCAGCTGTGTGAAATGGATTTGTATCACTGAGCTAAAACAACAAAAAAACTAATTTTTTTATATATTTTGTTTTCTATATATTTTTTTTTAGTTTAGTTTTTTTGGGAACGTGACGTGCAGGAACTATCGTAGACCTAACTCACACCCTGTTAATGGTGGCTATTTAGACTGCGACCCAAACAAATGTCGCACAGAGATTTTTGGGATCAAGCTATATACGTGACAGGCAGCAAAAGACTTGGTTGTATTCAGTGACGTACAGAAAGTGTCATCTGGACAGAAAATACGGATTGGAGTGAGTGTGCTGAACTCTGACACACAGAAAGGTTACACGCAGCTGTGTGAAATGGATTTGTATCACTGAGCTAAAACAACAAAAAAACTAATTTTTTAATATATTTTGTTTTCTATATTTTTTTTAGTTTTGTTTTTTTGGGAACGTGACATGCAGGAACTATCGTAGACCTAACTCACACCCTGTTAATGGTGGCTATTTAGACTGCGACCCAGACAAATGTCACACAGAGATTTTTGGGATCAAGCTATATACGTGACAGGCAGCAAATGACTTGGTTGTATTCAGTGACGTACAGAAAGTGTCATCTGGACAGAAAATATGGATTGGTGTGAGTGTGCTGAACTGTGACACACAGAAAGGTTCCACGCAGCTGTGTGAAATGGATTTGTATCACTGAGCTAAAACAACAAAAAAACTAATTTTTTTATATATTTTGTTTTCTATATTTTTTTTTAGTTTTGTTTTTTGGGAACGTGACGTGCAGGAACTATCGTAGACCTAAATCACACCCTGTTAATGGTGGCTATTTAGACTGCGACCCAGACAAATGTCGCACAGAGATTTTTGGGATCAAGCTATATATGTTGCAGCAAATGACTTGGTTGTATTCAGTGACGTACAGAAAGTGTCACCTGGACAGAAAATACGGATTGGAGTGAGTGTGCTGAACTGTGACACACAGAATGGTTCCACGCAGCTGTGTGAAATGGATTTGTATCACTGAGCTAAAACAACAAAAAAACTAATTTTTTATATATATATTTTGTTTTGGATTTTTGTTTCTTTTGGAACGTGACGTGCAGAAACTATCGTAGAGCTAACTGACACCCTACTGACGTTGGCTATTTAGACTGCGACCCAGACAAATGTCGCACAGAGATTTTTGGGATCAAGCTATATACGTTGCAGCAAATGACTTGGTTGTATTCAGTGACGTACAGAAAGTGTCACCTGGACAGAAAATACGGATTGGAGTGAGTGTGCTGAACTGTGACACACAGAAATGTTCCACGCAGCTGTGTGAAATGGATTTGTATCACTGAGCTAAAACAACAAAAAAACTAATTTTTTTTATATATTTTGTTTTCTATATTTTTTTTTTAGTTTTGTTTTTTGGGAACGTGACATGCAGGAACTATCGTAGACCTAACTCACACCCTGTTAATGGTGGCTATTTAGACTGCGACCCAGACAAATGTCGCACAGAGATTTTTGGGATCAAGCTATATACGTTGCTGCAAATGACTTGGTTGTATTCAGTGACGTACAGAAAGTGTCACCTGGACAGAAAATACGGATTGGAGTGAGTGTGCTGAACTGTGACACACAGAATGGTTCCACGCAGCTGTGTGAAATGGATTTGTATCACTGAGCTAAAACAACAAAAAAACTAATTTTTTATATATATATTTTGTTTTGGATTTTTGTTTCTTTTGGAACGTGACGTGCAGAAACTATCGTAGAGCTAACTGACACCCTACTGACGTTGGCTATTTAGACTGCGACCCAGACAAATGTCGCACAGAGATTTTTGGGATCAAGCTATACACGTGACAGGCAGCAAAAGACTTGGTTGTATTAAGTGACGTACAGAAAGTGTCACCTTGACAGAAAATAGTGAGTGTACTGAACTGTGACACACAGAATGGTTCCACACTGCTGTGTGCAATGGGTTTGTATCACTGAGATATAACATTAAAAAAAGGGGGTAATATATGGCGATAGCTGCACTACTAGTGCCAGCCAGCCAGCCAAGCCAGGAGACAAAAAAAAATGTCTTGTAGCCCTTAGAAGGGCTGTTGGGTTCTTTGTGGGTGATTCCTGCGTAACAGAGAACTAAATGCAGACCCTAACACTGTCTCTGAAACGCAGCAGCTCTATCCCTAACGACATCCAGGCGGCATCTGAGCAGAGCACCGCGGCCAGTCAGTAGTATATTCCAGGGTCACCTGATCAGGCCAGCCAACCCCTGCTATCGACATGTAAGGGCCCCACGTGATGCTGGGTGTACCGCAGAGTCTCCTGGCTTGTGATTGGCTGAGTTTATAGGCACCAAAAAAGCGCAATGCGGAAGTTGCCATTTCCTCGAGCATGGCGAGATACTCGTCCGAGCAGCGAGCACTTACGAGTACCCTAATACTCGAACGAGCACCAAGCTAGGACGAGTATGCTCGCTCATCTCTAATAGTAATACCTCCAAAAATAGTTATTATTTTACATTCCCCATATGTCTACTTTATGTTGGCATCATTTTATAAATGTCATTTTACTTTTTTAGGACATTAGAGGGCTTAGAAGTTTAGAAGCCAAATTTTCAAATTTTCACCAAATTTTCAAAAACCATTTTTTTAAGCACCAATTCAGATATAAAGTGATTTTGAGGGGCTTACATAATGAAACCCACCCATAAATTACCCCATTTTAGAAACTACACCCCTCAAATTATAAAAAACTGCTGTTACAAACTTTGTTAACCCTTGAGGTGTTCCACAAGAATTAAAGGAAAATTGAGGTGAAATTTCAAAATTTCACTTTTTTGGTAGATTTTTCATGTTAATAAGTTTTTTCTTGCAACACAGTAAGGGTTAACAGCAAACTAAACCTCAATATACATTTCTCTGATTCTGCAGTTTACAGAAATATCCCACATGTGGTGGTAAACGTCTCTATGGGTTTGTGGCAGTGGTCAGAAGTAAAGGAGCGACCATAGGGATTTTGGAGGCAGATTTTGCTAGAATAGTTTTTAGGCACCATTTTGTAATTGAGAGACCCTGACGTACCCCTACAGTGGAAACCCTCAAAAAGTGACCCCATTTTGGAAACTACACCATTCATCGAATATATTAAGGGGGGTACTGGCCACTTTGACCCCCTAAGTGTTTTACGGAATTTGGAAACACTTGGCTGTGAAAATTAAGAATTTCATTTCTTCCAATAAAATATTGCTTTAGCCCCAAATTTTTTTATTTTCATAAGGGATAACAGGAGAAAAGCACCCCATAATTTGTTACCCATTTTCTCCTGAATACGGCAACACCCCATATGTTGTGGTAAACTGATGTGGGGGCACATGGCAGGACTCAAAACAGAAGGAGCGCCATATGGATTTTACAACACAGATTTTGATGGAATGGTTTGCGGGAGCCATTGATTTTTATTTTTTTGAGTGATTGTCTTATGTGGGGGCTCATTTTTTGCGGGATGAGCTGATCTTTTCATTGGTACCATTTTGGGGTACATAAGACTTTTTGATTGCTTGGTATTACACTTTTTGTGAGTCAAGGTGAAAAAAATGGCTGTTTTGGCATGGTTTTTTTAAAAAATTTTTACAGCAATCACCAGAGAGGGCAAATAATGTGACATTTTTATAGAGCAGGTTGTTACGGACGCGGCGATACCCAATATGTCTAACATTTTTATTTTGGGAAAGTTTTACACATTAGATGCATTTTTGAACAGAATAAAATCTTTTTTTGTGTTTTATTTTCTGAGAGTCATATTTTTTTATTTTTGGGGCGATTGTCTCAGGTAGGTTCTAGATTTCTGCGGGACGAAATGACGATTTGATTGGTACCATTTTGGGGTAAAATAGCCTTTTTGATCGTGTGGTATTACACTTTTTGTGAGGCAAAGTAAAAAAATGGCTGTTACTGCATAGTTTTTTTTTACATTTTTTTTTACAGAATTCACCTGGGGGGCCATCTCATGTAATATTTTGATAGAGCAGGTTGTTACGGACACGGCAATACCCAATATGTCTAACATTTTTATTTTTGGAAAGTTTTCACATTAGATGCATTTTTGAACAGAATCAAATCTTTTTTTTGTGTTATTTTCAGAGAGCCATATATTTTTTTATTTTTTGGGCGATTGTCTCAGGTAGGGTATCATTTTTGTGGGACAAGATGACGATTTGATTGGTACCATTTTGGGTTAAATATGTCTGTTTGATCGCCTGCTATTACACTTTTTGTGAGGCAAGAGGGAAAAAAATGGTTGTTTTGGCATAGTTTTTTTTTTTTTTTGCAGCATTCACCTGGGGGGCCATCTCATGTAATCTCTTAATAATATAAAAATGAGTTTCTGTCTGTCTGTCTGTCTGTCTGTTCTCTATGCGCGACCAAACTACTGGACCGATTTTCACCAAATTCGGCACACAGGTACATCAGGTGTCCGGGAAGGGTTTAGACCAGGTCTCATCTCTCTAGGACATACCGTTCCTGAGATATTCCCAAAATATGATCTCCATTAGCCAACATTACAACTGGAAACTTTGGTTTTAAACTCCAACTGCCATTCTCTGCACAGACACACACAGGGAGGGCAGGTTTCCATAACAACCAGGTAATTATCAGCAGCTGAGGATCTCATCCATTTCTATTCACTGACACTGTTAAAGGTATTCCGGTTACCATAAATATAACGTATGTTTTTTTCTATTACTACAGTTCAGTAGTAATAAAAGATGTTTTCCTCCACTGCTGCCTATTGCGTGGGCTCATAGATAAGCATGGTATTGACCTTTAATTCAGGCCACCCTAAAAGAAGTACTTAAACCCCCGCCCCAGGTCTCACTAAGCCACACCCCCGACTCCATCAGGCCACACCCCCTTTCACTCCGCAGCCAACAGAGATTGAAAAAATAAAGGTAAAAATCAACTTCTGTCAGCTGCAGGGATGGGTGGGAGGTTGACTTTCTTTCTGCAACAACACACACAAACATTAAATAAAATAGATTAAATCCACCCATGCGAAGCGTCTTGCTAATCCACGCCCCCGACTCTGTCAGGTCATGCCCCCTCCCACTCCGCAGCCAATGGGAATTGAAAAAATGAAGGTAAAAATAAACTTCTGTTTGCTGCAGGGGTGGGAGGGTGAATTTCTCTCTGCAACGACACACAAAAATTTTAGATGAAATAGACTAATTTTAGACTACAACCGTTTGAAGCCTTTTGCTAAGCCACGCCCCGTCTCTGTCAGGCCACGCCCCCTCTCACTCCGCAGCCATTCTGCAACGACACACAGAAACATTAAATGAAATAGATTAAATGCACCTATGCGAAGTGCTTTGCTAAGCCACGCCCCGACTCTGTAAGGCCACGCCCCCTCCCACTCCGCAGCCAACAGGGATTGAAAAAATAAAGGTAAAAATCAACTTCTGTCAGCTGCAGGGATGAGTGGGAGGTTGACTTTCTTTCTGCAACGACACACAGAAACATTAAATGAAATAGATTAAATACACCCATGTGAAGCTTCTTGCTAATCCACGCCCCCGACTCTGTCAGGTTACGCCCCCTACCACTCCGCAGCCAACGGGGATTGAAAAAATAAAGGTAAAAATGCAGGGGTGGGAGGGTGAATTTCTCTCTGCAACGACACACAAAAATTTTAGATAAAATAGACTAATTATAGACTACAACTGTTCGAATCGTCTTGATAAGTCACGCCCCCAACTCTGTTAGACCACGCCCCTCCCACTCTGCAGCCATTCTGCAACGACACACAGAAACATTAAATGAAATAGATTAAATCACCTATGCGAAGCGCTTTGCTAAGCCACACCCCCAACTCTGTCAGGTCATGCCCTCTCCCACTCCGCAGCCAACAGGGATTGAAAGAATGAAGGGAAAAATAAACTTCTGTCAGCTGCAGGGGTGGGAGGGTGAATTTCTCTCTGCAATGACACACAAAATTTAGACTACAACCGAAGCAGGGATTGAAAAAATTAAGGTAAAAATCAACTTCTGTCAGCTGCATTGACTTTCTCTCTGCAACGACACACAGAAACATTAAATAAATAGATGAAATATACCCAGGCGAAGCTGGGTCTTTCTGCTAGTATTTTTATAGAGAAGGTTGTTACGGACGTGGCGATACCAAATATGTCTAACTTTTTTATTTTTGGAAAGTTACACATTAGATTTATTTTTGAACAGAATAAAATCTTTTTTTGTGTTGCCATTTTCATAGAGCCATATTTTTTTTATTTTTCAGGCGATTGTCTCAGGTAGGGTATCATTTTTGCGGGACAAGATGACAGTTTGATTGGTACCATTTTGGGTTAAATACACCTTTTTGATCATCTTACTCTTTTTGTAAGGGAAGGTGACCAAAAAATGGCTGTTTTGGCACTGTTTTTTTTTTTACTGCGTTCACCTGGCGGGGTGGATGATGTGATATTTTTATAGAGCCGGTCGATACAGATGCGGCGATACTTAATATGTATACTTTTCTTTTTTCCCCTTTTTTTTTACAATTTTTTTTAACTTTATTTTGGGAAAAGTGTACTTTTTTTTTTTTTCTTGAAACTTGTAAAACTTTATTTTTTTTCACTTTTTTTTCCACATTATTTAACCTTTGGGGGTCTGATCCCCTTAACAATGCATTACAATACTGTTGTATTGTAATGCATTGGCTGTAAGTGTATTACTGGATCGCACAGGCAAGCAGGGATAGCAGCCACGATGCCTAAAGAAGGCATCGGGCTGCTATCCAAGCCATCGGGTCCCCATCACAGCAGCACGGGGACCCGATGGACCCCCCTTCCTCCCGCCCGCATCACATGTGCCGCGGCGCTGGGCGGGAAGGGGTTAAAAGAACAACCCCACAAACACGGATTCACTGTTTTTTTAGCAAGTCAGCTTCACTGACTACGTTAGCACAATATCATGCTTTTCTGTTTGGATGGCGAATAACGCCGCAAATAGTTATTTTAAAAGAACACCCCCACAAACACAGATTCACAGTTTTTTTTGGCAAGTCAGCTTCACTGACTACGTTAGCACAATATCACGCTTTTCTGTTTGGATGGCGAATAACGCCACAAATAGTTATTTTAAATGAACAAATCCACAAACACGGATTCACAGTTTTTTTGGCAAGCCAACTTCACTGACTACGTTAGCACAATATCACGCTTTTCTTTTTGGATGGTGAATAACACCGCAAATAGTTATTTAAAACTAACAACCCCACAAACACGGATTCACAGTTTTTTTGGCAAGTCAACTTCACTGACTACGATAGCACAATATCACGCTTTTCTGTTTGGATGGCGAATAACGCCGCAAATAGTTATTTAAAAGAACAACCCCACAAACACGGATTCACTGTTTTTTTGGCAAGTCAGCTTCACTGACTACGTTAGCACAATATCACGCTTTTCTGTTTGGATGGCGAATAACGCCGCTAATAGTTATTTAAAAGAACAACCCCACAAACACGGATTCATTGGTTTTTTGGCAAGTCAGCTTCACTGACTACGTTACCACAATATCACACTTTTCTGTTTGGATGGCGAATAACGGCGCAAATAGTTATTTAAAACTAACAACCCCACAAACTCAGATTCACTGTTTTTTTGACAAGTCAACTTCACTGACTACGTTAGCACAATATCACGCTTTTCTGTTTGGATGGCGAATAACGCCGCAAATAGTTATTTAAAAAAACAACCCCACAAACACGGATTCACAGGTTTTTTTTTGGCAAGTCAACTTCACTGACTACGTTACCACAATATCACGTTTTTCTGTTTGGATGGCGAATAACGGTGCAAATAGTTATTTAAAACTAACAACCCCACAAACTCAGATTCACTGTTTTTTTGGCAAGTCAACTTCACTGACTACGTTAGCACAATATCACGCTTTTCTGTTTGGATGGCGAATAACGCCGCAAATAGTTATTTAAAAAAACAACCCCACAAACACGGATTCACAGTTTTTTTTTGGCAAGTCAACTTCACTGACTACGTTACCACAATATCACGTTTTTCTGTTTGGATGGAGAATAACACCGCAAATAGTTATTTAAAAGAACAACCCCACAAACACGGATTCACTGTTTTTTTGGCAATTCAACTACACTGAAGAATTTAGCACTATATAGCGCTTGTCTATTTGTATGGCGAATAATGCCGCAACTATTTCTTTCACATTTACAAGCTGCCAATCACTGATTATATATGTTTTTCCCCAAACACAACCCAAAAGATATATATTTTTTTAATTGTTATTTTTTTATTATTATTTTTATTTATTTATTTTTTTCTAATATACCCCAAACAAGGCTCTGACCCTCTTGCTGCACTGAAAAAAAGTGAGAGTAGTGGTGCCTCTTTGAATACAGCACCCCAAAACAGCCTTTAGAACAGAGTGCAGTGCTGTATAACAGGCTAACCCCTATGCCCACTCACTGCTGCACAGTGTACCAGAATAGCGATTTCACTGCCTTATTTTCTGTCTAGAAATCGTCCCTCTCCTATCTTTGCAATTCAGATTATCTATCCCTGATCTCCTCATTTCTTTTCTTTAGTTTTTCTTTCACTTGCCCTATCTCTCCTGACGTCTGTCTCTGGCCTAACATCAATAGCAAATGGCTGATTCCAGCGCTGCAGAGCTATTTATAGGACTGTGACATCACAGGACCTGGCTGGCTACTAATTGGCTACATGTCTGCATGTGATCGCATTGTGGGCGTTTACTTCTTTATCCCAGAAATTCTTCCCCCATGTCATGCCATGTGCTTGTGGTCATTTTAGGAAAAAAAAAATAAAAGATTCATTACTACGAATCTCCAGGAAATTCGCATTCGTTGCGAATCGAATTTTCCATGAAATTTGTAACGAATTCCACTTCGTCAGCTTCGATTCGCTCATCTCTAGTGGCAGTATCAGAATAATGGCAGCAGCACTTGGCCACAAGAAATGTCCCACTTCGCAGAATATTCCAGTGTACCAGCACACTACAGTACAGTATGATATTTAGTGGCAAAATAATCTAAGGTCTGAAGGTTTAAAAAATGCCCCCATTGTTGATGATTAGAGAGGGTCTAACAATGTGGATATCCTGTAGTCATCCCTCTGCCCAATCCTGACAATGCAGCTGTCACGAGTGGGCTTGCGTCTGTTATCAGACGTTCTGCGCGGCTTTCAAAAGTGACATAATTTGACATGCTTTTCCCTTGGTTTGGTTGCTGTTTACCACACCTCTTCCCCTCAGCTATTGTGGCTGTGCTAATTGTCTTCCCTCTATGTATTCCTTCTTCTCCCAGGATTCACTGCGGTTTATACTTTCTGCCTACTTTGTAGTGTGTGGTGTGGATCTCGGCTGAGATCCGGTTGCTGCGATTTCTGCTTTAAGATAAGTGACATTTTCCCTTTTGTGGTTTTCCTTCTGGAGTCTCCTGTTCGTCCTTACTCTTGGAGGAACGGGTTGACTCTTTCCTGTGTCACTAGCTGCAGGGTTCTTTAGGGTGAATTTACTATTAGGTTCCTGTGTATGAACTCTCCTACGACTATGGCTTGTTCATACTGGTAGTCAGTCAGGGCCTAGTTTCAGGATTCCCTGCAGGAGGTGACCGTTTCCCTGGTTTTGGTCTTTTCCCTTCCCTCGTACGCTCAGTGTGGCTATTCCCTCCACACCAGAGCGTGACAGCAGCAGTCACTACACAAACAAGAAAGCATGCATCTGGCCATTTGCACAAGAGACTCCCTGTCTCTATCTCCACTGCATATTGCCAAGGTCTGTCAGGTTCATCTGCATCGTCTTTGTCATCGCCCTCCAGCTCCTCCTGCTCCACATGCCCCTCCTGCTCCTCTCCTGTTGCTTGGGCAGATAAACCACCTAATTGTGTATCAAATTCCTGGACATTTATGTCCTCCTCCTCGTCCTCATCTTCCTCAGGGCTCAGGTGGCCGTGACATGTAGGCACCATGTCTTCTGTCCCCTCGCCAATCAAATTTCTTAGCATTCCCTCCAGGATGGGAAGGAGTGGAATGACATAATTCATCCCATAGTTCTGCCAACTGACAAATAAAGGGGCCTCCTCAAAGAGCCTGAGCAAATGGCACGTGTCACGCATGAGCTGCAACTGGCTACAGTGGAAGTTACACCGGGGAGTAAACCTGTCCAATTGCAGCATTAAGAATTCGTTGACCACCTTCCTCTGGTGGAGATCCAACAGGTGGAAACGTTGCATATCTTGTGATATTGGGGAAGAGCATTTTTGCCTTTGCAGCTCAAGGAGTATGTGTTTTTCACGGTAAGAGTGGCTAAAGTGCATGCACTTAACAGCTCTTGCAGTTCAGTGGAAGACTTGAGGAACTGGATGACAATAGGATTGAAAACGTGTGTCATAAAGGGTGCATGCGTCAGCACTTCCTGATGCAGTGCAGATAAAATGTTCTTCCTGTTATCAGTAACAATGGTTCCTATCTCCAGTTGGCAAGGAGACAGCCAGTGTTCGATTTATTTATTGACGATACAGAGCAGTTCCTCCTGAGTGTGGCTTTGTCAAGCCAGGCTGAAGAGGTGCAGAACTGTGTGACAACTCCTAGCTTTGTACAGGTGATATGCTGGGGGACCACTGTGAACTGTGCCTAGAGGGGAGGATGAGGACAAGGTGGAGAATGAGAAAGCAGAGGACGACATTGACGCAGAAATCCACGCATTATAATGCGGAGGCAGCATTATTCTCTCGTGGCCAAGTTGTTAGTGTGCCTGATTGCATCGCCATCACCTGGCCAAGTTGATGGTATGCCTGGGCTGGAAACACATTTACCTAGTGGGCTGTGAAGGACATATATTGTCCTTGACTATAGTTATAACTCCATATGTCAACGATGGTGTGAACTCTACCAAACCTAGAGAGACCCACGGACTGGCTCACCTTCTGCTCAACATACATGTGCAGGGATGGTGTCGGCTTGGGATTGTCCTCCTTGGATGGGCGCAAGCCATCAGTTCTCTGAAATGTGCAGAGTCAACTACATGGAAAGGGAGGGACTGTAGTACCAGCCACTTGGCAGGGTGCATGTTCAGGACTGTCCTCACCAAGCTCACTGAAAAGTGGAACAGAGCCGGCGGCTATCATTACTTGGCTAGCAGAAGGAGCAGCAAAAGCAAGAGGCAGGTTCAGGACAGGTGAGGGCATAAAGGCAGTTCCTGGGCCATGCCAACTAAGCATGGTGTTAGAGAAACCCACTGATTCCTGGCTGTGTGTATGTGTTGTCACTTAAGATGTTGAATAGCAAGTAAACCATTCCAGTACAGCTGGATTGTTGGTCAAAACACGACTGCTGGATGACAAATGGCAGCTCTAGCCTGTTTCTGTGGCTGCTATCAGCACCTCCCCTTCTTCTGCTGCTTCTTGTGCTGCCTACAGCAACATTTTTGCCACTGCCCATTCCTGTTGGCCCATTCCAGTAACTGTATCACTAAATAAAGGATTAACTGTGAAATGTCGGTGCACTAGAACGTTATGCGCACTTTGATATATTACACCTGCCTTTAATACTGAGGCACACTAACTGTATTACTAAAATAATGATTAACTCCGAATGTTGATGCACTAGAATGTGATGAACACGGCAATATATAACACTTACCTTTTTAATACTAAGGCACACTAACTGTATCACTAAACCAATGGATTAACTCTGAATGTCTGTGGACTAAAATGTGTTGCACACAGTGATACCCTCTCCCTGCACTCTGCCTGCACTCTGCCTGCACTCTCTCTCTCCAATATTCTTCTATTAATCATTTTCAGCAACACTGTCCCTAGCGCATGAGGTCTTGCCACATCTCTCCCTATGCTCAGCTCACAGGACAATGGCAGAGTCCGTGCGGCATGAGGGCTTTATAGGGCTATGACATCACAGGACATGGCTATCTGCGGATTGGCTGGTTTCATGGCATTATGGGTGATCTCGCATTAACAGGCTTCTTACTTTTTTTCTTACTTACTTTGTAACATGTGCAGCCACCAATTTAGGAAAAACTGATTAGTTACCATGAATTGCAAGGAAATTCGGATTCGTTGCAAATTGAAATTTCCTGAAGTTCGGACCGATTTCTGCATCAAATACATCACTTAGCCCAACATTCCTGCTAATAAGTGTTAGTTGCAGTATTATTTAATACATTAACTGCTCTTGCAGTTTAAATTATAGCTTTACATTATATCAGTTACCATTTACCATGAAGAATCAATTTTTTTTCTAATTGAAACATATGGGAATATCTGGATCGGACAGTGGTTGAACTCCAGTCCTGCTTTGGTGGAAAGGCTTACATTTAATGAACGCCACACAAAAATATAGACATTTACTATAATTACAGTAATATGTAACCTTGTTGATTTTTACACATAATGTCATAATCACAGACAGGTTTATATTTTCCAAGTTAGTGTTTGACACTTAAGTTCATGTTGGTTTAGTTGTCAATCATAGATACATAATAAATTAAACCCTGTTAATTGCTACCTCTGGTATCATGGCTCCAATATTTGTCTTACCAATTACACTGTAAAAATATTTTACTTTGCATCATCCTGCAATTACTTAAATATCATATCATGTGATGCTATGTCCTGCGTGAACACATACTCTTTCATATGTCAGAATGACAGACTTGAAGTTGTACACCACAGTATAGTGCACCATGCATCTCTTGTAGTGTCTACTCTTTAAGGCTATGCTACAGTAAAGTACCTGTTTGACAGCCACTAGACATGAGTGTATTTTTGAATCTTACAACTGGAAAGTTAAATCATCAATCTGTAGTAGGCGCTACTGGGGAGATGTATCATCCACCTTTCCTCTTTTTTGGCATATAAATTCGCAAACCTTTGTGGTCATTTATCAAACTGGTGTAAAGTAGAACTGGCTTAGTTGCCCATAGGAACCAATCAGATTCCACTTTTCATTTTCCAAAGGAGCTGTCAAAAATGAAAGGTGGAATCTAATTGGTTGCTATGGGCAACTAAGCCAGTTCTACTTTACACCAGTTTGATAAATCCCCACTTGTGCTTTCTTCTATAAAAGGAACGTGGTGTGTGTAGGGAGTGAGCAGGGTCAACGAGACCGCCACATTTATCCTTATTTGCACTTGTTTTTAGGTGCAAATGAAGACAGAAAGCTACGGCAACTCCAAGCTTCCTGAGATTTCATTCTAGTGCACGGACATCTGGTGTAGGTGCTTAATTTAGGAAAAGGCCTGCTCCTTGTTAGTGATGATCGAGCACCCAGGTGTTCGTGTGCTCGGGTGCTCTGGCCGAGCACTCGGGGGTGCTCAACCAGGCACCCCCCGCTCAGAAGAGGGGAGGGTGTCTGGTTTACACGGGTCCCCCCAAAAAAAACAAAACATGACACAGACACTGGGGGGGGGGGTTAAACTTACCTTTCCCAGCAGCTCCCGACCTGTTCCAGCAGAAAGACGGCGTGCACAGTGGTAAGTTTCACCACAGCGCCACCTGCTGGAGGGAGCTGCTGGGAAAGGTAAGGTGACGGATCCGTCATGAACTCCATTGAAAGTCGGATCCGTTTACTATTGTGTTACACCGAACGGATCCGTCCCCATTGACTTGCATTGGGGGTCAAGGTCCTTGGTGCGGGGAGGGGACTCGAGCATGGCGCTCAAGTACACTCAGTGTTCGGCCGAACACCGAGTGGACCCGAGCGCCGCATGCTCGGCCGAACAGCGAGTTCGGCCGAGCATGCTCGCTCATCACTACTCCTTGTCATAAATTAGTCACATCCTCTGGCAGTGCAGGAAATTTCAAGGACGGGAGTTAATTGTTCCTGAGGTACCATACCTGGCACAGAAAGCTGCACTTGCACCTTTCACATTAAAGGGGTTTCATGACTGATGGTTATGCCATCATATAGCACATGACAATCTCTAACAAATGCTGAACCAGCCCTGTGCATAAAACGGATCCAGAAATCTCCCCATTCACTACTCCAACTGGTCAGGCAGATTATATACAGACAGGCAGCTCAGGGGATTCATCCATTCTGAGGGGGCATGTTCTTTTTGATGCAGCTCTCTCCCTGTAACTGTCACAGCTTCTAACTGTAGATATGGCTGGTAGAAATTGAAAGATGGAACTGAGAATGTTCCTCAGTTTGTGGATGAGCACATTACTATACATATTAATTACCATTATAATGAAGTAAAGAGAATACCTCACCACTGGAACATTTTTGTAACTGAAAGTACATTTAAATCCGAACTAGTTTTTCATATTAAAATAACATTTATTAGTGGCACAGCCTCTTTAAACAAATAGCTGTTAATTCATTTAAAAAGGTCATAAAAGCAAACTCCAATCAGGTACAGAAAAATTAAAAGTAAAAGAATTGGGGGCGGTGGCTAGGCTGCTGAGGAAGATGGCTGCTTAGACAGAGAGCTCCTGCACGAAGTGACTACTCACAACAATATCTTTCCTCCTACAGACCCTAGCAATCCTTCCTCAACTAGGGAACTACATGAACCATGTAGTGATGCAGTTACTGTGCCATGGATCTTTATCCAAACTGATAAACATCCTAGAAAACTACTTTGAGCAAGACTGGAGCAAAGATGGAGATGACACTCGAGCCACAGCGTTTCCCCTGTATAGATGCCACAATCTCTCTCTCTCCAGCCTTGGACTCTTGTGCTCCACTACCTTCAGATTCTCTTGTCCCTTCGATCCTGCTGACTCCAGAGGATGTCAGGTTGATGGCCTCTGAAGAACACATAAAATGGTGGCCAGGAATGTTTAGCCTCAGAGTTGTCTTCCCACAGTCCTGTGAAGCAGAGACCGAGGTTCGGGCCTATAGTCCCACAGCAGGTTAGTGTCTCTGGAACCTTCACCACACTCACTCTTGATGTGCCCAACACTTTTTGGACTTTCCTACCTCAAAGAAGCCACTTTCAGAGGACACCTTAAAGAATATGTTATTAGCTTTAAACTCTTCCCTGCACAAGGACATGTGCAGTTACTCTATCTCCAGGAGATGGAGGATTGGGTGCAGCATATACTGTAGAATATAAGATGGACAAATGTATTACATCTCAAAACACTATCATAGATGCTCATAATGATATAGCTGATGAAGTAGAATCTTTGAAAGCTAAAATGGCGTATATTGAAGATTGTTCATGCCGGAACAACTTAAAGTTTAGGGGTATACCTGAAATGGCCTCTTTGGTTGAGCTGCTATCTTATCTACACACATTATTTAGGACACTCATTCCAGAACTTTCTTCACAAGATATGATCATTGACAGGATGCAAAGGGTCCAAAAGCCAAAGCATCTCGGCAATGATATCCCTAAAGACACATTGGAAAGGATCCATTTCTTTGTGCTAAGGAAGAACTTATGGCGGCAGCCAGGAAACACAAGTCCCTGTCTCCACTGTTTCATCTTACAGTGACATTTTTCACTGATCTGTCAGCTGCGACGCTTCACCAACTCATGGCCTTGATCCCCATCACTTCTGCACTTTCAAGCCACAACATTATGTGTCGCTGGGGTTACTCCATGAAATTGATCACTACTAGAAATGGAGTCTTGCATGTGGATAGCAGACCCATTTAAGTGAATGGATACGGAGCGCACACGGCCGGTGCCCATATATATTGCGGACCCACTGTTTGCGGGCCGCAATATGACCGTGGCCCGCACACGTTCATGTACATGAGCCTTTACTTGAAACATGCTGACTGTGATTTCCTTTTGTTCTGATGACTATTTTAAAAAGTTTAAATAAATTCATTATGATTCATGCACACACCTAAATTATGGGTCTGTACACTCTATGAGTCATGTTATAATACCCAAACAACATTATGGCCTTTAATTATACCTAGGCTAGAATGCATTCACATAAAACATACAGAAACTCTTATGTCAGATTCTGTGGAAAAACTAGTGGTATGTTCCCTGAAATTCCATATGTATGGAGGATTCCATCTATATCTCATACATACACTGAGACCACACACCTCCACACACGTAAGCAGTATGGCTTTCGTACATTGATATGCAGACTCCATATAGCCCTGCCATGTGCATGAGCCCTTAGTCTCTAAATGTTCACCCATAAACCAAAATGGCTTCTTGAATGGTTCTTCTGAATAGCTTGATGCAAACAATTGTCTTTTTCAGTGTGTTACCTGTATTTTTACGAATAGCACACTGACCCATTCATTTCCATGTGACTAGTGTTGAGCAAAGCAAAGCACTCGAACCAGAATTCGGTCCAACGTTTAAGAAAACTTTGTTTCACAACTCACGAATCAGCTTTTCCAAAATGGCGGCTGCATGTGTGAAAAAGTGAAAGTTAGAAGCCCGGGAATGCGAGATACCCCCTAAATGCCGAACAGCCATCCAATCTGCAGGTAGTCATCCCCTGTCACAGCTCTATAAAAGCCTAATCCCACGTGGTCTCCGCCATTGTCCTGCGAGCTGAGCATAGTGAGAGACGTGGCAAGTGCCTATGTGGTAGGGACAGTGTTGCTGCATTAATGTAATGGCCTTGTTTGATCCATTCACCATGTTCTGCCGCCTTGTCTTAAACCTAATAATTTTAAAAGCACTAGGTTCATAGTAGGGAAGGATCCTAGACCTTATGGAGGGATCCACATGGTATTATGGTCATCTCTGTTGTGGATCCCTTAATTTTATTGCTTTGAGGAAGGTTTTCCCACCTCAATGCTGTGTATCAGCTCTGGTACCACCACAGAGGAGGACAGGGGGTGCTGCATACACGATCCCACTCCCTGATCCCCACCGGGCAGAGAGAGAGCACATCTGGATGACCATGACGTTAGTGCCGAGTTTCTGCCCTTTAAAACAGAAGACACCCGGCGGTCATAACGCCTGCTGCACACGCCAGGGGGTGCCATTTTTAAATGCCTAGCTGCTAATGTAAATTGGCTGCTGGCTGTCCAGAAATTGTTAACTTCTAAGACTTCACACAGAGATCTTGCAGTGGGAAGAATATCATTAGGCTGAGTGGCCTGGGTATGCCTGGTTTATAGCATTTTGTGACAAATGAATTCATTAAAATTTAATTTCTTGACAAACTTTAGTGAAGCTACCGAATTAAATTTTTTAAAAAGTCGCTCATCTCCATATATGATCATGCACATATATGTATTTTATAGACCATGTCCTATTCTTGTCTGTACTATGGACAAGAACAGTCCTTTGTATTGATGGGAGTGGGAAAAAAATAGAATGTACAAGGGAGGTATCCATATTTTGTGGGTCTTTTTTTGACAAAGTTATGGACATGGCTATGTACATGAAACCTCACCCCAATTATTACATGGCAAAAATTGGAATGATAAAGCTGATGCTGCAGTAACGTGAAAATCACATGCAAGTGCGTGAAGCAGCTCTGTTTGTTGTGCTCCTCACGGCACTTGAGTTCCAATAAGGACATTCTTGTCCAGCCATGTGCATGACTTTTCCAGTATACACAAGGGGATAAGTACATCAATTATGGATTTTGCACAAGAGGATAATTCATAGTATTGACTACTGAGTGACACTAATATTTTTATGTGTTATTCTATAAGCAACTAATGGAACGGAAAACACACTTTACAGTTCATTCAAGTTTTACTTCTGTTTTAATATGATTGATTATCCAATGCTTCTGTGCCTGCAGCTTTAAACAAAAAAAAGATGTAGGAATCTGATGTCTTGATGAAAGGTGAGCAAACAACAGTGGCGCCTCGAATTCCATGTGTTTCTTGTTGGCTGTTACATGAGTCTTATAATGGTTTGCAGTGCAGGGTTACTTTCAATACAGGTAGATTTTATTACAAGTTGCTTAAGCATAAAACACTCACACTTTTGTATTTGAACAGCAAAAAAAGGGAGGTTACAACAATAGACTCTATTACAGGGAATAATATTGTCACCAATTTTGTTTTAGAAAGGCTTTGTTCTATCACTATATAATTTATGTTATATGAACGCGGTGCCTTACAAACCTCTTTCGTTGTATGAATAAGGCTCCATTCACACGTCCTGTTTTTCTTTCCTGATTCGATCCTGATTTTTTCAGGACCCATTGAAATGAATGGATCCAGATCAGGATCAGGATCGAATCAGGAAAGAAAAACAGGACGTGTGAATGGAGCCTAAAGCTGTTAGCTCTATTCTACTGTGTCTGCTTATTCCTTTTATGTAGCTAAACAATGAAAATATGTATTTAGTTGTTTTTATATGGGTATACGCAAAGTAACTTTACCACATGCATTGTACACCTTAGGCGACTGTAATAAAAATACAAAATGCCTTAATAAAGTATATTAGAAAAACTATTATTTAGGGCATTAGGAACATCTTATTAAAATTTTATTAAAAAGTTTAGTAACTCTTTAAATTAATACTCCAAAGATTGCCTTTTGTCAAATTCAGAAAAATTCTACCAACCTACTTCTTAGGGCTCATACACACGAACGTGCTGTGTTTTGCTTGCCGCAAATTGCAGATCCGCAGAACGTGGATGCTGCCTGTGTGCCTTCCGCAATTTGTGGAACGGAATGGGTGGCCCATTATAGAAAGGCCTATTCTTGGCTGCAAATGAACAAGAATAGGACATGATCTACAATTTTTGTGGGGCCAAAGTACGGAGCAACGGATGCGGACAGCACACGGAAGTGAATGCAGAACCAAATCACGTTTGTTTGAATGCGCCCTTAGGCTAACTTTGCCTCGATGATGTTTATAGTGGTAGTTTTTGAAAAAAATAAAAAAAAGTTATGGGTGTCAAAATGTGACAATACTAAGTAATTTTTTCTTTCTTTATTTATAAAAAGGCAAAATGTTTATAAATTTGGTATATCCATAATCATACTGACCCACAGAATGAATGTGCCATCTTTTATTTACCGCACAGTGGACACCATACAATGACCCCAAAAATATTTTTAAAAAAGATGTATAAGACATTAGATATTCCCCAAATGGTGGCATTGGTGGCATTAGTGAATTTAATGTTTCACTATAGAAATACCTTAAAAACAATTGTAGTTTTACTCATGTTTTTACAATAAAACCATCTCTACGCTTAGCTATTAATTCAGAATTGTATTAATGCTATGTTTCCAAATCCTCTATAATGAACACATTTACCTTCAGAGTGCACCACTCGGTAGTGTTTTTTTTTCCAGATGACCCATAACAGATTAATATGCTCTCTTAAAGCACAATGTTATGGGCTCTTTACTTTTTGAGACTTTTAATATTCCTGCACCTTAAATAAAGATTTGAGATCAGATAAGTATCTGTTTACTCTTCAGGGAGTTTGACAATGCACATAGCGAAATGGCTCAAGGAATGCATGACCTCAGCTGGTGGTCTTTTAGTATGTGATCAACATTTGTCAAGACATTCTATGAGCCTTGGTCAGTCAAGGAGACATCTGAAAGCATGGGCATAAAATAACAAAAAAATCTTGTTTTCCATTGGAAAACTATGTCAACATTAATTAAAAGATATATAGATGTTCAAACAAGGTGTGTTTCTTGTTGCTAGTTGGTATGTTGGCAGATGAAGAAAACAAGGAATCTTGTTAGACCTGAATTGATATGGATCCTCAGAATGAAGGATAACTAGAATATTTAAAACAACTACTTTATTTCCTAATTGACTGTTACAACTTTACCACCACCTCATTCATTTCTTGCAAATACAATCCATCATCAATTTTGACTTTTCTAGAAAAGTATATTACACAATTAGATATGGTAAAAAGACGCAAGGCTGAAAAAACACATTAGATTGACATGTCCTATAGTATTTAGTGACAGCCTAAAAGTAATTTGTTTTCAAGAACCTGGTTTTGCACTGGAGCCTTGAAGATGGTAAACGCTGATGTCTGGGTTTGTCTTACCTGTCAGGCATATCTGATGTCTTTGAGTTCTTGAAGTTTGACATTTGGGCATTGTAAGTCCCCTTTCACGCGGACGAGTTTTCCGCGCGGGTGCAATGCATGATGGGAACGCGTTGCACCCGCACTGAATCCTGACTCATTTCAATGGGTCTTTTCACATGAGCGATGCTTTTCACACATCAGTTCGCCATTGCGTGAAAATCGCAGCATGTTCTATATTCTGCGTTTTTCACGCAGCCCTGGCCCGATTGAAGTGAATGGGTCTGCGTGAATCACGCATTGCATCCACGCGCAAGTGTGGATGCAATGCGTGATTCACTGATGGTTGCTAAGAGATGTTGTTTGTAAACATTCAGTTTTTTATCACGCGTGTGAAAAACGCATCAAAATGCTTCGCACCCACGCGGAAAAAACTGAACGAACGTACGCAATCGCAGTCAAAACTGACTGCGATTGCGTGCGGATTGGTGCGGATGCGTGCGGATTTTCCGGAACGCATCCAGACTGAATCTATGACGCCCGTGTGAAAGAGGCCTAAAAGTTCATTCAGAATTTAACGAAAGATGTAATAACATTCTACATGCTGATATAATTTTTCATTAATTTAACATTAGTTTCTTTTCGTTAAAACAAGCATACTGTGAATACTCTTCATGATTCTGACTATATACTACACACATTTTCCCAAAATAAATATACTGTATAATATGCTGTCTAACGATGATAAAAATGCATGTCATGTTCAAATGTAACTATTTAATAAACATTGGTATTCCAACAGATTTATAGTAAATGAAATCATTGCACTTTCAGTGAGCAGTTTAGTAATCAATGTATAGTTCTGAAGCTGAAAAAAACATATGGGGACATCTACTAAGACCAGTGTATTACATGCCAGCCTTAATCTGTCCCACAGTGGCCTCAGGTGCTCCACAATTATTAAAAGAATACCACTTGATAATTGTGGTACATCTATGCAGACCTATGTACCAAATTGAAAATCGACACCAGCAATGGAGTTGGTGTATATTTCTGCTATAATCTATGATAATTTCCTGGTGTAGATTATAACAAATGTGACAGGCCTACTACACCCGCTTCTCACCCTGCTCTGACTGCTTTTTGGAAAAGTGGTGAGCAAGACACCAAACCCACAAAAACTCACAACATTTTTTGCAAGCAATTCATTGTCCAAAGGTTGTGTAGCAATATTCTAGTAATAAATGTTCAACATATACTAAAATAAGGGTACTTTCAACAAGACAATTAATTTTACATAAAAGTGAAAGGAAAGGTTCGGTAACATACTCAAACATTGCATTTTTGGACAGGTTATCAATACAAGTAACAAGGAATTCCTTGCTACTTCCGATGTACAGTGGCGTATATAGAGAAGTAAGGGTTTTATAACAAAGATCAAACCAGGCCCCCCCATACAGGACAGAAGGGTTTCTGCCTTCTGCCTAAACCCCTTTCAATGACCCTTGGGCGATTTTCCCACTGCCTCATTTGCTAAAAGTTGTATCTTTAGAGGGTAGTGTCCTGACCAAGTTTTCACCTCCAGTAGAAGAGGCAATCATCCTAACTAAGACTGGGCCCCCTCTTGTCCTGGGACCCATAGCAGTCGCATAGTAAGACACTATGGTAGTTATGCCTCTGCCTGTGTATTAACCCCTTAAGGCCGAAGCTACTTTTGCACTTAATGCCGAAGCCACATTTTTAAAATCTGCCATGTGTCACTTTATCAATTCATAACTTTGGGATTCTTTCACCGATTCGACTGATTCCAAGATTGTTTTTTCGTGACACATGGTACTCCACGACAGTGGTAAATTTGAGTCAATATAAATCACCTTTATTTATAAAAAAATCCTAAATTTACAGAAAATTTGGAAAAATTTGTAATTTTCAAACTTTGAATTTCTCTGCTATTAAGGCAGATAGTGATCCCTCACAAAATAGTTATTACTTTACATGTCCCATATGTCTACTTTATGTTGCCATCATTTTGTAGATGTAATTTTATTTTTTGGGGATGTTAGAAGGCTTAGAATTTTAGAATCAATTCTTAAATTTTTTTAGAAATTTTCCAAAACCATTTTTTTAAGCACCAGTTCAGTTCTGAAGTCACTTTGTGGGGCTAACATAATAGAAACCACCATAAATGACCTCATTTTAGAAACTACACCCCTCAAGGTTTTCAAAACTAATTTTACAAACTGTGTTAACCCTTTATGTATTCCACAAGAATTAAAGGAAAATGGAGATGACATTTCAAAATTTCACTTTTTTTGCAGATTTTCCATTTTAATCCATTTTTTCCTGTAACAAATCAAGGGTTAATAGCAAAAAAAACCTCAAAAATTATTACCCTGATTCTGCGATTTACAGAAACACCCCGCATGTGATTGTAAACTACTGTATGGGCAAACAGCAGGGCGCAGAAGGAAAGGTGCGCCAGATGGTTTTTGGAGGGCGGATTTTGCTGGACTGGTTTTGAGACACCATGTCCCATTTGAAGCCCCCCCGATGCACCCCTACAGTAGAGACAACCAAAAAGTGCACATATTTTGGAAACTAAGGGATAAGGTGACAGTGTTATTGATACTATTTTGGGGAACATATGATTTTTGATCACTTTATATTACACTTTTTGTTAGGCAAGGTAAACAAAATGGCTGTTCTGGCTCAGTTTTTTTTTTTTTTACTGTGTTCACCTGAGGGGTTAACTAATGTGATATTTTTGTAGAGCAGGTTGTTACGAACGTGGCAATACCTAACATGTATAGTTTTTTTTTTTATTTAAGTTTTACACAATAATATCATTTTTGAAACAAAAAAATCATGTTTTAGTGTCTCCATTGTGAGAGCTGTAGTTTTTTTTATTTTTGGGCAATTGTCTCAGGTAGGGGCTCATTTTTTGCGGGAAGAGGTGACGGTTAGATTGGTACTATTTTGAGGGGTATATGCCTTTTTGATCGCTTGGTATTACACTTTTTGTGATGTAAAGTGACAAAAAATGGCTTTTTTACCCTGTTTTATTTTATTTTTTTACTGTGTTCACCTGAGGGGTTAACTCATGTGATATTTTTGTAGAGCAGGTTGTTACGGACGTGGCGATACCTAACATGTATAGTTTTTTAAATTTATTTAAGTTTTACACAATAATTTCATTTTTGAAACAAAAAAAATCCATGCTTTAGTGTCTCCATTGTGAGAGCTGTAGTTTTTTTATTTTTTGGGAGATTGTCTCAGGTAGGGGCTCATTTTTTGCGGGAAGAGGTGACGGTTAGATTGGTACTATTTTGAGGGGCATACGCCCTTTTGATCGCTTGCTATTACACTTTTTGTGATGTAAAGTGACAAAAATAGCTTTTTTGAACCTGTTTTTATTTTTTTACGGTGTTCACCTGAGGGGTTTGGACATGTGATATTTTTGTAGAGCAGGTTGTTACGAACGTGGCGATACCTAACATGCTTGGGGTATTTTTTATCTTTTTTTACTAATTTCAAATTTGAGTTTTGGGGGGAAAAAGGGATTTTTTTAACACTTTTTTTTACACTTTTTTTTTACACTTTCTTAGACTCAGACCCACTTGGTTCTTGAAGATCCAGTGGGTCTGATTGTTCTATAATACACTACAGTACACTATATAGTGTACTGCAGTGCATTTTCACTCTTGCAAAGCCTTGTCAGGCTCCTGCCTTTAGCAGGAGCCTGATGAGGCTTAGCTTTCACCATGGCAACCGAGACGCTTCTGAAAGCGTCTGGTTGCCATGGTAACCATCGGGACGCTGCCACAGCAGAGCAGCGTCCCGATGGAAGGGAGAGGGAGCTTCCTCCCTCTCATCTGGCCACACCATCGGCGCTGCCAGCGCCCGATGGGAGAGGGAGGGAGCTCCCTCCCTGTTAACCCCTTCCATACAGCGGTCCCTACAGACCGCGGCATGGAAGGGGTTAAACTGCTGACATCGGTGCCAGCACCGATGTCAGCAGTTTCAAGCAGAGTATCAGCTGTATGCTGATACTCTGCTTGATAACCGCTCGCCATCCTGAAATCATTGCGGGCGGCACTCGCGCCGCAGCCGCCCGCACATTGCCCGCCCGCTCACTCGCCCGCCCACTATATCTCCTTCCCCACCCACCCAAACGGCCATCAGAGAAAACAGTGGGGTGGGGGGGATATATTTATATATATATTATACTGTTCATTTTTTTTTTAAATTATTTTAGTTTATTGCAGCTACGATCGCTGCGATTGGCTAGTCTGAACAGACTAGCCAATCACAGCGATCGCTAGCCCGGGACCGCCCTCATTAGTCCCCGGCTGGTTAGTAAGTAAGTAACAGCCGGGGTCTCAGCTCTGTCACCACGTCATCAGACATGGTGACAGTTTAATGCCATGACAGCTTATCCCGTCATGGGGCAGCAAGCGGCTCCTGCCCATGACGGGATAAGCCGTCATTCGGCGTTAAGGGGTTAACATTGTTTGAAGCAGGTAATATGCAACTGGCTTACAGCTGAATCTTGTTTACATGCATAGCTTTGTTAACTTAGAAAGGAGGTTTTAATTGGTTAGGCTACTTTCACACTAGCGTTTTATAATTCCGGTATTGAGTTCCATCATAGGGGCTCAATACCGGAAAAAAACGCTTCAGTTTTGTCCCCATTCATTGTCAATGAGCACAAAACTGAACTGAAGACAACGGAATGCTCCTATAAGCATTCCGTTCCGTCTTCAGACCAGAGAGCAAACCGCAGCATGCTGCGGTTTGCTCTCCGGTCCAGGCATCCGCACCAAGACGGATCCGTCATGACCCCCAATGAAAGTCAATGGGGATAGATCCATTTGGTGTGACACAATGGTGAACAGATCCGTCCTCCATTGACTTTCAATGGAGTTCATGACGGATCCATCACCTTACCTTTCCCAGCAGCTCCCTCCTCCCTCCAGCAGGTGGCGCTGTGGTGAAACTTACACCTGCACACATACATACATACACACACACATATAGACATACACATAAACATACACAGACAAATACACATACAAATACACATACATACTTACATGCTCCCGGCAGGTCTCCACAGCGCAGGAGGAGCAGGACGGCGCACACATAGGACGATTCCACCCGGCGCCCAGCAGAGGTGCTGTGGGGAATCGTCCTATGTGCGTGCCGTCCTGCTCCTCCTGCGCTGTGGAGACCTGCCGGGAGCATGTAAGTATGTATGTGTATTTGTATGTGTATATGTCTGTGTGTGTGTTTCTGTGTGTATGTACTGTGTGACATGTGTGGGGCCGGAGCGCGGTTCCGGCCCCACACATGTCCCTGCGGCAGCACGGATACGGCGGCACCCTTCAACCTGCTGGATCCGTGCTGCTGCTAGTGTGAAAGAGGCCTTAGCCTTCCTTTAATTCTCCTGAGTTTCTGTGCTTCTTTGCCAGGTATAGGGAAAGCTCTGTGTGTTTGTTCCAGATTTTTATATCACAGTCTAGTCTATTGCTATTGTATCTGTGTAGTCTGGGAACTCTGGGTTCTACTGCCTTTAATCACTGCTAGCATAGTAGTTGTGTTTGTTGTGGATTCTGTTTTCCATTTGGTTTTGATTTGTCTGTCTTGCTGGGCTATATTGCAGAACAGGGTCAGTTCAACAGTTTCTTTATTTCTGTTCATTCACTGATCTTTACCTGAATCCCATTACCATCATCTGTATGCTACATTGCCAGACTTCCATCAACTTTATCTGTTGCTATAATCATTTGGTTTCTGTCATCTAGTGGTGAGTTATTTCTGTGTACCTGTTGCCTACCAGTGTTGATTCATGCTCCTTGTTATCCAGTTCTGTCCTACTGTAAGTCCTGCCGGAATCTGTACCAAAAGATATCGTTAGGACTTGGAAAAGACGACTGATGCAGGTAAAATATAGTTCTACACTCTTGTGAGCAACCAGTATCATAACAGTTCAGTTATACAATATCTTATCCATTTAGAGATGTACAAGTATTTTGCACTCTTAATTTTTGTTCAAGTTGCTCTGACTTTCTAGAATCCCGCCTGCTGGGTATGAGCATTAATTTCCACATTGAGGATTGAGTGACATTGTCTAGATCCATCTGTAGGGAAAACAGGAAGAACCTCCACTTGTAAAGTATACCAAAAGCAATAAACTTTTTATTCTGCTAGATTCTGCTCCTTAGGTCCACTGAGATAGGAATTCACCACTAAGTGCACTCTGCTTTCTACATAACTCTTACCCTTCTCTCTGCTCAGTGATGGGTCAATTGTAGCATCCTACCAGACCACCACTATCGCTGTCACTCAGAGCAAGGGAAATAGGTTGTGAAGCAGCTCAATGAAGAAAGCAGAGAGCACATCACAGTAAAGCTCCATCTTTAGTGCACTTAAGATCCGGCTCTGGTAGAAACAAAGTTCATATTCTCACTACTCCTGAGAATGAAAACTCCACAAAATATATGCTTGTCCTGCTCTCCCTAGCCTTACCTAAAGTTGTCAACAGTTCAGCATGGTCAAATTTCTGACAGATTCCCTTTAACTCAATAGTGTTTTAACCTACTATATAGCATTAAACAGTAGTTTTACACAATCTTTATTGGTGGCCAGAAGGAAGATGCCAGTGCCAGCAGTGGTAAGCAGAAATCTTATTACAGCTGCCTGCCAGGTCAATATTGCCAGTCTGGCTCGTGGCTTTTATGTTGTCATGGTGATCAGTCTGTGGGTAAATCTTATGGGAGATGAAGAGCTTTATGGAACTGTCAAAATGGTAATTTTTTTTCTATAGTTTCACTTTAAAATACAACACATTTTATTTTTTAGTGCAGGCAGAAGGCTGTGTGACAATAAATCCCCAGTTCAATCTATGGTGTGAAACATATTCTCAGTGAACTATGTAATGCTTTAAAGGTTTTTTTCTTTTTGGCTAACAATAGTGATAACTTATGTTCAGTGCTGGAAAGTCTGGCCCTCTTTACACACTCTCTTGCTAAAGTCTTTCTCTATAAAATCTCAGACTAAGTAATAGTAAAATGTCTGCAATTTGCATGGCATCATGCAGCTCCAAAATATTATGACAGGGCCAAGTCATTTCTGAAGTGTGCAGGGTGTCTTAACATGTTTCTCCTCCACTGCAGCAGGGTCTGGTAAGCATTATGCAGGTTACCTTGCTGACTGACTCCTTGCTTGGTAATGAGATTCTGTATCTTGTCTTTCTCCCTAGGGATTAAAACTGAAGACCCTGGGGAGAAGAGTACCTTGAGTCTACTCACTACATCCTCCCTACCTCCTCGTTGTCTACCTCCAACTCACCAGAATCCTATAGAACTCTCTAGGCAGGGAATGTGGCCAACCAACAACCTGAGCTCCTAAGAGGGCCAGGCCAGGATTATTAACTCTGTCGTTGCTTACCTCATGCATTGACACAATAGGTGTGCATTAAATCACATAAAGTGAATAACATGAAGTTACATTACCAAAAATGGCATATATCCTCTATACTAGGATACTGCAAGGCCAGTACATTTCTCTGGGATATATATTGCAGAGCACATGGATCCACAATACTTTGGTGTGCATGAAACCCGAATAATGACTGACCAAATATTTTTCACCCTTTGCATTATTTTCCATGTCATAAAGTACAATCATGTAAATGACTAGTCCACATACGGTAAGTCTATTAAAAAAACACATGACATAATAATAACTTTACTGTATAAAGAAAACTAAGCTTTAAGCATGAGGACTTACGGTATACCCATAATAGTTTGGAGTTTGCTAAGAAACTGAATAAAAAAAAAAGTTGTCTTATTACAAAGGTAATAAGATCTCAAGTAACTGAGGCCAAGAACAATCAAAAATAATGTGTTTCTGTATGTGCATGTGATATTCCCAAGCATTAACTGCTAGGAAAATCTGGCGTTAGAAATCTGATCTGCCTTTGTTTTTTAATGTGATTGGAGACTTTTTTCTATGGACATTTTGGAGTAATTATGACCATGTGTTAACAGATGGGCATGTACTTTTGTTATGCTGTTAATTAAAAGGTAGGCAAATAGTGCTTAAACTGAACATTTCTCCAAAGAGTCTCTCCCAGAGTCAATCTAGTCTAAAACAAACAGGTAAAATGACACAATGATATGTTTGTTAAGAGGTGTTTAAGCTTAGACTCATTTAAATGTCTACTGTATAATTATTACACCTTGTAAACTTTAGGAGCCCAAAAATGAAATGCACAACAATAACCCAAAAATGCATTTCAAACCAAAGAGAATTTTGAGAACTTTGATACAGAAAAAAAAAATCATCAAACTGAAGCACTGCTCCTTGGTATATGCCATCTCCCTAAAAAGTGACCCCCAAATTGGAAACTATACCCTTTAAAGGCCTGGTTTGGACATTTATATGACACTGGCCAACAACTGAACAGGCTCTGAGGTTAAATAATAATAAATAAAAAAAGCCAAGTGACCCCATTTTAGCAAAATTCGTTCACAGAAGATGTTTGCAAAGAGCAGTTTTTCCACAGATATGCCATTTCAGTGACTAATATTTTGTGCCCAGCATATGCCAGTGTGAAAAGTCAGCCCTCTTATTATTATTATGCTGCATTTTCTGGTTTTAGAAACATGTGGCCCTAATCTTTTGCCTGGCCATATAGCAGAGCTCATAAGTAAAGAACACCATGCATATGTGGTGATTTACACATTTTGTGCTGAAAACTGTACAGGCTTTGAGATGAAATAAGTGTAAACCCTAAGAAGTTACCCCATTTTGGAAACTACACCCCTAGGGTAATAAATACTGTTAATGTTATTAACTGGTGGATTAAACATTTTGATCCTACAGATGCAAAAATTAATCAGATGGCACGAAAATGGCAATTCTTCCACAGATGCCATTTAAGGCTAGGGCTAAATGGTGACACTGGTCGCGGCCAGGATCGCTGAGCAGTGTTGATCCCATAGAAATGAATGGGATGGCCGCGGCAGTCGCAAGAAATCAGCTACAAGTACATCCCTATAAATTAGATTATGAAAAAATAGTTTTTTTTTTTCAGTAATTCAGTTGAAAAAGTGAAACACATATATTATATAGAGTCATTACAAACAGAGTGAACTTTTTCAAATGTTTATTTATTTAATGTTGATGATTATGGCTTACAGCCAAGGAAAACCCAAAATTCATTATCTCAGAAAATTAGAATAATTAACCCAAAATACCTGCAAAGGCTTCCTAAGCCTTTAACAAGGTCCCTTAGTCTGGTTCAGTAGGCGACACAATCATGGGGAAGACTGCTGACTTGACAGATGTCCAGAAGGCTGTCATTGACACACTCCACAAGGAGGGTAAGCCACAAAAGGTCATTGCTAAAGAAGTTGGCTGTTCACAGAGTACTGTACCAAAGCATATTAATGGAAAGTTGAGTGGAAGGAAAAAGGGTGGTAGAAAAAGGTGCACAAGCAACAGGGAGAAGCGCAGCCTTGATAGGATTGTTAAGAAAACGCCTTTCCGAAATTTGGGGGAGATTCACAAGGAGTGGACTGCTGCTGGAGTCAGTGCTTCAAGAGCCACCACACACAGATGTATCCAGGACATGGGTTACAAGTGTCGCATTCCATGTGTCAAGCCACTCATGACCAATAGACAACGCCAGAAGCGTCTTACCTGGGCCAAGGAGAAAAAGAACTGGAGTGTTGCTCAGTGGTCAAAGGTGTTGTTCTCAGATGAAAGTAAATTTTGAATTTCATTTGGAAATCGAGGTCCCAGAGTCTGGAGGAAGAGTGGAGAGGCACTCAATCCAAGCTGCTTGAGGTCTAGTGTGAAGTTTCCACAGTCAGTGATGGTTTGGGGAGCCATGCCATCTGCTGGTGTAGGTCCACTGTGTTTTATCAAGACCAAAGTCACTGCAGCCGTCTACCAGTAAATTTTAGAGCATTTTATGCTTCCCTCTGCTGACAAGCTTTTTGGGGATGGAATTTTTATTTTCCAGCAGGACTTGGCACCTATCCACACTGCCAAAAGTGCCAATACCTGGTTTAATAACCACAGTGTCACTGTGCTTGATTGGCCAGCAAACTCGCCTGACCTTAACCCTATAGAGAATCTATTGGGTATTGTCAAGAGGAAGATGAGAGACACCAGAACCAACAATGCAGACGAGCTGAAGGCTGCTATCAAAGCAACCTGGGCTTCCATAACACCTCTGCAGTGCCACAGGCTGATTGCCTCCATGCCACGCTGCACTGATGTCATTCATGCAAAAGGAGCCCCAACCAAGTATTGAGTGCATTTACTGTACATACTTTTCATTTGGCCAACATTTATGTGTTTCTGTGTGTAAAAAAATGTACAGTTGGTCTAATATAATATTCTAATTTTCTGAGATAATGACTTTTGGGTTTTCCTTGGCTGTAAGCCATAATCATCAACATAAACAGAAATAAACACTTGACAAAGTTCACTCTGTTTGTAATGACTCTATATAATATATGTGTTTCACTTTTTTAATTGAAACTTTTTAATGATATTCTAATTTATTGAGATGCACTTGTATGTAGCCCTAGCCTTAGAATCCAATATTCCCATCATCTGCCAGTGTGAAAAATAAATCATTCTATTATTGTTATGTGTTTCTTCATTTTAGAAACACTCTACATGTGGTCCTAATATTTTGCCTGAATGTATGAGAGGGCTCAGGAGGAGTAAAATAGCACCATGTTCATTAGAGGTCCGATGTGGTAATTTATAAGGCTTGTGCTGACAACTGTAGAGGATCTGGGGTGAAATAATAAATGGAACCAGGGGCGTAGCTAAAGGCTCTTGGGCCCTGGTGCAAGAGTTCAGCTTGTGCCCCCGTTCCCTTAGTGCTCTGTGTGTCTTCTTATGCGGCACAAGGGTCTTTGGGCCCCCTCAGGCTCCTGGGCCCTGTAGCGACTGCTACCTCTGCACCCCCTATAGCTAAGCCCTTGAATGGAACCCAGAGATATGACCCCATTTTGTAGACTCCACCCATCAAGGTATAAAGTGAGTATTTTGATGCCTTAGGTCAGGCATTCCCAAACTGCGGCCCTCCAGCTGTTGTAAAACTCCAACTCCCACCATGCCCTGCTGTAGGCTGATAGCTGTAGGCCGTCTGGGCATGCTGGGAGTTGTAGTTTTGCAACATCTGGAGGGCCACAGTTTGGGGATGCCTGCCTTAGATATTTTGCAGAAATTAATGAGGACCACGCAAAATGAAAAACGTACGTTTTTCACGAATATAGTATTTCAGTATTCAACATGTTGTGGCCGACTGGTGCCATCTGAGACTCACACCACTGTAATTGAATTAATAGGTGGGTTCTAATGGGTACTGAAATGCCATAAATGTAGACATACATTTCTGTTTGAGCACACTACAGGTTTCAGAACGGAAAGACCACTTTTTGGCTTTTGCAGCACAGATTTTGATGGATTGGTTTATAGGCTATGGAAACGCCTCTGGGGAACAAGTTCATCCATTTGCTTATTGGGTTGTATTATTGCTGCATGTACTGTTTATTTTGCTAGTCAGTGTAATTACAGAGATACTAATTTCATATTTTTTTCATGTTTTACCACTTTTACACAAAGCATTTTCTGAGAGCGATCATTTTTATTATTTTTTTGGCGATGGTCTTATGTGAGGGTTCATTTTTTATGGGATGAGTTGACATTTTCATTGGTAGTATGTTTCAATGCGTATAAATTTTGATCGCTTGATATGGTTTTTTTTGGGAGTCCAGGTGACCAAACAATGGCTGTTCTAGCACAGATTTCTTTTTTTTTTTTTTGCAGTGTTCACCTGATAACTGAATGTCATGTGATGTTTTTATAGAACATATCATTAATGACATGACTATACGAAATGTGTCTACTTTTATTTTTGTTCAGCATTACACAATAAAAACATTTTTGTAAAGAAATATCATGTTTCTGTGTCACCATTTTCTGACAGCCATGTCTTTGGAAATGTTTCTGGTGATGGTCTTGTTTGAGGGCTCATTTTTTGCAGGATGAGGTGACATTTTCATTGGTACCACTTAAAGAAGAACAAAAAATTGTATTCTCTGACCTGTTAGAAAGGTGCATGATATAATCCGTAGTGAATGCAATCTTTTCATCAGAGACTGTATTTATGAGTTATTCCCTCTCTTCTAATTGTAGCTAGTCATGTGACCAACTCCCTGACCTCCAACTGACCAAGGACAGGAAGCCAGTTACTGCTTTATTCATTCCTATGAGACTGAAAGTGAGGCTCCCATAGCAATGCATAGAGAATTAGACTTCCTGTCCACACTTGTGATGATGCTGTGTGAGTTGGTGGGTCTCATTCCTAGTCACATGACACAGATGAGAAACATCAGGGAGATATAACTCAAAAATACAGACACTGGAAAATTACACTACAGATTACATCATGTACATTTCTAGCAGGACATGGAATAAATTTTTTTGCGGGAGTTCTTCTTTAAGGATGAGTGAACCAGTTTAAACTGAACTGGGTTTGGTCCAAACTTTCTATTTTTCAGATGGGAAATAAATTTCCCAAAATATTTTAAGATTCATGGTGGTTCGTAGCGTCATTTCAATAAACATCTCAGTAGTAAAAAAGCAGTAGGGAGGAAGAAGAAAGGGTCTCACATGATCCCGAGAGGAAGTGGGGGAGGGCTTATCCTGATTGGTTCCCAAGCTGACAGAGACCCTGGATGAACCAATCAATGTATATACTCATGAAGAGGTGGGAGCTGCTTACGGTAGAGTAAGTGCTGGTGATACTTCATGTAATATACTCAACTGGTTCAATATAGATATGGTCAAAGCTAAGTTAAACAAAGTAAAGGTGAATAAGGCTCCAGGACCGGATGGGTTACACCCAAGAGTTTTTAAGGAACTTAGTTCAGTAATTTCTTTGCCCTTGTATATAATATTCAAAGATTCTTTGGTGACTGGCATAGTGCCAAGGGACTGGTGTAAAGCAAATGTGGTGCCCACCTTCAATAAGGGCTCTAGGTCATCACCGGGGAATTACAGACCGGTGAGCTTAACGTGCATTGTGGGGAAACTTTTTGAGGGTCTAATAAGGGACTATATACAGGAATATGTTTTGGATAATAGTATTATAAGTGATAACCAGCATGGTTTTACTAAGGACAGAAGCTGTCAGACTAACCTGATTGGTTTTTATGAAGAAGTGAGTAGAAGTCTGGATAGAGGGGCGGCTGTGGATATTGTGTATTTGAACTTTGCAAAAGCGTTTGACACCGTCCCTCATAGACGTCTGACGGGTAAATTAAGGTCGGTTGGATTAGAAAATCTACTCTGTAACTGGATTGAGAACTGGCTGAAGCGTACTCAGCGAGTGGTGGTGAATGATTCCTACTCTGAATGGTCCCCAGTTATAAGTGGTGTACCCCAAGGTTCAGTGCTGGGTCCACTTTTATTTAATTAATTTATTTATTAATGATATAGAGGGAGGAATTAACAGCACTGTTTCAATTTTTGCAGATGACACTAAGGTTTGTAGTAGAGTCCAGTCTATGGAAGATGTGCAGAAGTTACAAGCTGACTTGGACACACTGAGTGTTTGGGCATCCTCTTGGCAGGTGAGGTTCAATGTGGATAAATGTAAAGTTATGCATCTGGGTACTAACAACTTGCATGCCTCCTATGTCCTAGGGGGAGTAACACTAGGAGAGTCACTTATAGAGAAGGATCTGGGTGTCCTTGTAGACCATAGACTGCAGAATAGCATGCAATGTCAATCGGCTGCTTCTAAGGCCAGCAGGATATTGTCATGTATTAAAAGAGGCATGGACTCGCAGGACAGGGATGTCATATTACCACTGTATAAAGCATTAGTACGGCCTCATCTGGAATATGCTGTTCAGTTCTGGGCTCCGATTTATAGGAAGGATGTCCTGGAGCTGGAAAGGGTGCAGAAACGGGCAACTAAACTGATAAGGGGCATAGAGCATCTTAGCTATGAAGAAAGATTGAATGAGTTAAACTTGTTTAGTCTTGAGAAGAGACGTATAAGGGGGGACATGATCAACTTGTATAAGTATGTAAATGGCCCATACAAAAAATATGGTGAAAAACTGCTCCAGGTAAAATCATCTCAAAAGACAAGGGGGCACTGCCTCCGCCTGGAGAAGCAAAGGTTCAGACTCCAGGGGCGACAAGCCTTCTTTACTATAAGAACTGTGAATCTGTGGAACAGTCTACCGCAGGAGCTGGTCACAGCAAAGACAGCTGAGGGCTTCAAAACAGGCTTAGATAAATTCTTAGAGAAAAAGAAGGTCACCACATATTAAGAAATGTAGAGTCATGTCTTAAGGTTACACGTCCCCCTCCTCTTCATCACTCCTACCCCCTCCCTTGGTTGAACTTGATGGACATGTGTCTTTTTTCAACCGTATTAACTATGTAACTATGTAATGCTACAGCAGGCAGAGAGGTGATCTAACAGAATCAGCAGAACGCTATTCTGTGCTGGGCTGTCAATGACGGTGGTTGGTTGTTACATCGTCTGCCAGAAAAATGATCTTAGGGATTTAGGGAGAGTGACAAAACAATCAGGAACAGTCAGAATTCAATAAAGCTTGTATTTGATTGCCAGGGAGAGTGAAAGGTAAGGCTGCTGCAAACCTAAAAAGCTGTTAACTGCAAGGAAATACTTTAATTTTTCCCATTTTCACAGAAATCTTATTTTTGGGAGGTAGGGTGGGGGATGGAAAGAGCGAAAACTGTACCAACATGTGTTCTACCATCACCCTAGCAGAGCATATAGAATACTATTGAGAACTCTGTTCATTACACATATTTAATTTAATTTACATTTTTTAGTGAAAAATTGTACATCAGTGATTGAGAACTAAATATTAGGTCTAAATCAGTATATTATGTACACATACACACACACACAGTTCAAATTTGTATTTTATTTTATTTTTTTTTTAGGGGGGGAGTTATTATTACCTGTGAGTGTTAACACGATATTACGGGTCAGGCCTCAATTGTCCGTTTCTGTATATTCAGTTTGCACATGGTTGAAACTATATTTATTTAGGACTTGTTCCATTTAATTAAACCAGCATATATATGTGATTAATACAGCAATACATAGGGAAAGGAAGCAATCTACCTTTGAGTATTAACGTGAAATTGAGCGTGAGGCTTGGCCCTTAATCATCTGTTAACATTCATTAATTTCTCCACACAGTTGAAATTTTGATTTTTTGGACTTGTTCAATTTAATTAAACCTGTGAGTGATAACGACAAATTGAGTGTCAGGCCTTAATAGTCTATTTCATGAATTCCTTTCTTCAAGGTTGTAATTTAATTTTGTATTTGGGGGGTTCAGTTTCAATTTAGTAAAACAAGATATAGGTGATCAGGACATCTGTAAACGATTTACCTGTGAGTGTTAAGTTTCAGGCCATAGTCTTCCATTTCCGTGTATTCAGTTTCCACACGTTTGGAATAATATATTTTTTTGAGACTTGTTCAATTTAATTAAACCAGCCTATAGGTGATTAGTATAGCAAAACACAGACTAGGGCAGCAATTTACCTGTGAGTGTTAATGTAAGATTGAATGTGAGGCCTGGCCTTTGATCAGCCTTTAAAGTTCAACACACAAAAGTATTTGGGAGTGAAAAAGAATTTAGGCCTAAATCGTTTTTCTAAACAACAAATCAAGCACGAATCCCAATAGTGTGTTCACACCTTGCAGTACAATCCAGAAAAGGCAGGTTGGATCCAGCGAATAAAATATGCCCTGAGGAGGAGGTTGGGGAGGAGACTGGTGACCCCATGCATACCTGTTTTGATGGTGGTGGTAATAGTGTTGTCTTTATCCATGGCACTGGTGGTGGGGGCAGTGACAGTGGCAATCTGGGAAAATGTGGAGTAAAAGCAGCAGGGAGGGTGAGGTCTCTGAAAACGATTGTGTGCTGAACAAGACCTGGGAACTGGATCGGGGTGCTTAGGAGGAGGCAACATCCGTTGAAAAGGTAGGTGGCGGCAGCAATAAAGAACAATGGCCAATTACCTCCCAAAAAACAGCCAGAGCCACATCTTATTCAGGATCTGGTGATGCTGCAGACACTGTGGGTGGGTTAGACCCAAAACATGCAACAGCTACGCCCAGCTTGGTTGCCTGTAGCTCTGTGCAAGCAACTTCCGTGTGGCACTTTTTCTTCTCAAGGCGGGCACACAAAACCACAGCAGTGTGCAAGATCTGCAGGATTAACATAAGCCATGTTGATCAAACACAATTATAGGTATAAGAGGTCCGCTGCAGCACATGAGGCGGCATCACCAAATTTCTTTGGGAAAATATAACTGGACAGTATTCCCAATCAGAACATGTCTGTCCTTTTTCTCCTGTCCACCTTGTCCTCGGCTCCATCGTGAGACATCTATAATAGAATGTTTGGCCATGAATAAACTGTTCTCCACCAGCAATTAGCATACCTACAAGCTGAACCCTCACATAGTCACTTTGCAGCTGGTGCAGACACTGCAAGCACTGAAGTACCATTGCATTAATGCCTCACATGGAGAAGAATGTGGGCCTAAACTCTTGCCAGTCTCTGGTGCATTCATTGTTCCCTTACCCTATGTAAACACAGGCAGGACTGGCACAGCACTCACTCTTTCTTCTTTCTTGTCCAGTCTCCAGTATTATCTTGAGGAGGGTTTTCAGCACCATGGGGGTGGTGACACCCAAACTGATCAAGTTTTCCACTGCCAGTGTCCAAAACATCACTTTTGTCAAAATGAACCAAGCCTGGATTGGGGAGGATTTTCACACTCCTGCTTAGGATGATGAATAGATCTGGCCTTGCTATCCGTGCTTCCTGTTGCTGTCTGCCTGCACCCATCGTGACACTTCTTCCACCTGCCACCCATCATTTTCTGTAAGGCTGCTGCTGCTGACTCCATCATGCCACTGCAACTATCATACCACCTATGCGACCTGCCAACCATTGGGTCTGATTAGTATCCGAACTGAAATTTTTCAAAAATTCAACGTACCAGACCCGTTGAAACCTTGAACCCTTAATTTTTTATAAACACTTTTAAACTTTTTTTTGCTTTTTATTTTTGTCTTACTAATGAACCTTGAGCATTGAAAAACTATAAGATAAAAAATAGAATATGTAAAAGACAAATAAAAACAGCCAAACTGGAGACAGAGAGATTAATTGCCAAAGAGTAAAACTAACCCTAAAATCTTCTTCAATTATATAAATGGTAAAAAGTATTCACTGTATTCACTGAGAAAAATAAACCATCAGATGAAAAGTATAAAAGGAAATTTCCTATTAAAGAGGATCTGTTACCAAAAAATGCAATGCAAATTGACAGCACAATGTTATAGAGCAGGAGAAGGCGAGCAGATTGATATATACACGTAGTTTTGTGGGAAAAGATTCAGTAAAACCTGTCATTTTTACATTTACACCTCTGCTTTTTTCTACCTTCTGTGAACAGCATTGGTACAGGAGGATGGGGTTATCAGTGATTGATGGCATTGTGTGCATAAAGTGTACATAGAGAGTAGAGATGAGCGAATCTATTCGCCGCTTCGTAGATTCGATACGAATCTTGGAAATTTTCCGCTGCTAAGCGAATCTGGATTTTTTGAGATTCGCTCCGTTAGATTTGAAAATGTTCTTAAAGCTTTCTACGCATTCGCTACGTACTTGTCTGATAAATTACTTTATACGCTGATGCGTACAAATTCAGTTAATTAGCAAACTTTTGCTGTTAGTTTGTTATTCGTGCGTCAAAAAGCCCGAGAAGAAAGCGGTCACCTGACCTAGTGGGAAGGGCTTGCTCTGATTGTCTCACAGGCTCGGTAAACCAGTGACGCATCAGTTGTGCTGCGACTGCTGAGACGAGCAGAAGCACTGTCTGTGAAGTTCTGAGAGACAGTGAACTCTTGTGTTAAAATTGGGGTGTAATTGTTCTGGGAATCCATATAACATATATCAGGGATACTGCAGGGCCAGGTCAGGGCAAGTGCAGGGCAAGTGCAGGGCTAGTATTTAATCAGACAGGGAGAGAGATAGGGAGAGAGACAAAGACCAGCTGCAGGGCCACAGTCAAGTGAAAATGTCTGCCATGGAAAAGCAAAAGGGTTCCAGCCAGACCTCGAGCTCCAAAAAAAAGGAGAAGGTGACACAGTGCAGCAGTGCCAAAGGACCTGTAGCCAGAGCTTCTACTTGTAGAATTCCTAATAGTTGGCCACTGTTCCACCAGGCTCAAATTTTTTGTTACTCACCCTGTGGTATCGCTGCACGTATCTCAGTAAGCCACTCTGGGCACTTAAACTTCAAATCGGACCATTTCTGCTGGATCTGGCCCGGGGTCCACACAGTGTCGAAACGATGGCGCAAGCCTCGGATCACCTTTTTATGCTGGTTCGGGTGGCAGTGTGTGCCATTGTAATCCTGCCGGTCCATCAGCCGGATCATGTATTTAAGCTCTCCAGAGCCAAATGCTGAGGATCGCCTGGATGTCATTTTGAAAAATTCGCACTGCCTCTGAGGAGTGCACGCCGCGGCGTAGCATCGTGCGTGCCTGCGTATTACACAATCGCTAGACAATAGTACGCTGAGGATTCGTACGCAATTTGTACGCTAATGCGTACGTGTTCACATAAGTTGCGTACCTTTAACAACTGTACGTTCATTATTAGTGTGCGAATGTTTGCAAAATACCACATAATAACGTATGATTTGTACGCAGCTTCGCAGAATAGATTCGTATGAGGTACGAATCTTTTGAAAAGTTCGACGAACATTCGGCGAAGCGAATTTTGGATGATTCGCTCATCTCTAATAGAGAGATAGTTGTCAGTCACTGATAACACCTCCCTTCTGTACGGATAGCACTTCACAGGGCTGCAGATGTAAATGTAAAAATTAAAGTTAATCTGCTCAACTTCTCCTGCTCTGTAACATGGTGCTTCCAGATTGCATTTCATTTTTTTGGTGACAGGTCCTCGCCAGGACCAGATGGCATATAACCCCGTATCCTAAGAGAATTAAGTAATGTCATAGACCCTTAGCAAATGTGGTGTCAAAAACAGAGCCCAGAAACTATAGGCTGGTAAGTTTAACATCTGTCGTGGGTAAACTGTTTTCTAAGTGATGTTATCTTGCAGTACCTCAATGAACATAAGCGTATAACGCTTTATCAGCATTGCTTCATGAGGGATCGTCATGTCAAACTAATTTAATCAGTTTCTGTAAGGAGGTAAGTAAGAGATAGTGCGGAGTAGGCAAGACAAGTGGGAGCACGCACCCAGCTGGTATAGGGCCTAGCACTAACTTTCCCTGTGAAAGTGTAACCGTGGAAAGCATTCCCAAGATACAAATGATACATGATAGATCTTACAGCGCTACTTACTGATACTTTTAAATTGTCTCATAATTACTATGTTTTTAGCAAGTTGTTTATAAACGTTAAGTTATAATCAAAGAAGAGCATATACAAAATGAAGGCGCCCAGGGGCGGACTGGGAACTTAAAGTGGCCCTGTAAAAGATACTAAAAGTGGCCCCGTTTTGTAGTCAGGTCCAATTTGATGGAAGGCAGGTTCAGCAATACCATATTGTGGCACATTATACCACCCCAACAGAGCCAAATACCACAGTCTACCACAAAATACTGCCCCCAGCACAAAATACATCCCCAAAAACTTCCACTGGCCGGCCCTCTGGGCATCGGCCCACCGGGAAATTTCCCTGTAAGGTCTATGGCCAATCCACCCCTGAAGGCGCCTAATAGTCAAAAGGCTAATTGTAAATAAATGTTCAAGGATTACGCCACTGTATATGCTGAGGGATCGAGTGTAAATAAACTAGAGGTAAGTTCTAGACTTGACTGGGATGAGTCAATGGACATCATATATCTTGACTTCTCCAAAGCATTTAATACTATGCTATAAAAGGTTAGTATATACAATGAGAATGCTTGGACTAGGAGAAAACGTGTGATGTGGGTAAGTAACTGGCTCAGTGATAGAAAACAGAGGGTGGTTATTAATGGTACACACTCAGATTAGGTCACCGTTACTAGTGGGATACCACAGGGGTCAGTATTGGGCCCTATTCTCTTCTATATATTTATTTATGATCTTGTAGAAGGCTTGCACAGTAAAATATCAATTTTTGCAGATGACACTTAACTATGTAAAGTAATTAACACAGAAGAGGACGGTATATGGTTTCAGATGGATCTGGATAGATTGGAGGCTTGGGCAGAAAAGTGGCAGATGAGGTTTAACACTGACAAATGCAAGGTTATGCACATGGGAAGGAATAATGCAAGTCACCTGTACATATTAAATGGTAAAACACTGGGTAACACTGACATGGGAAAAAAAGTATAGTGGACAGCAAACTAAACTGTAGAAACCTGTGTCAGGCAGCAGCTGCCAAGGCAAATAAAATATTGGGTTGCATCAAAAGGGGCATAGATGCCCGTGATGAGAACATAGTCCTGCCACTTTACAAATCACTAGTCAGACCACACATGGAGTACTGTGTACAGTTCTGGGCTCCTGTGAACAAGGCAGACATAGCAGAGCTGGAGAGGGTTCAGAGGAGGGCAACTAAAGTAATAACTGGACTACAGTACCCAGAAAGATTATCAAAATTAGGGTTATTCACTTTAGAAAAAAGACGACTGAGGGGAGATATAATAACAATGTATAAATATATCAGGGGTCAGTACAGAGATCTCTCCCATCATCTATTTATCCCCAGGACTGTGACGAGGGGACATCCTCTGCGTCTGTACACAATCATAGAATAGGATTCTTTACTGTAAGAGCAGTGAGACTATGGAACTCTCTCATCTGTGGTGATGATGAGTTCACTAAAAGAGTTCAAGAGTGGCCTGTATGTATTTCTGGAGTGTAATAATATTACAGGTTATAGTAACTAGAGATGGGTCGTTGATCCAGGTAGTTATTTTGATTCCTGATTGGAGTTAGGAAGGAATTTTTCCCCCTAAAGTGAGGATAATTGGCTTCTACCACACATTTTTTTCCCCTGTGGATCAACTTGCAGGATAACAGAACTAGATGGATGAATGTCTTTTTTCAGCCTTACAAACTATGTTACCTTAACTTTAAGGGGTCTGATCCCTTTTACAATGCATTACAAGACATAGTGATTTTTAATGCATTGTGACTATCAGTATCCCAACCTGGGGACTGGGCCTCATGGTCCCCTGTAGCTGGCAGGTTCTGAGGCCTTGGGCTGCCTTAGCATCCATTGGTACCATGCCATTGCCTAGTGGGAAGCCAGCGGGTTGATAGAGGGAGCTCAGTCGCTCTGCAAACCCCCTCCATTGTGGCGGTCAGAATTGGAGTTTTCAGAAATGGCAGCAGATAGAGTTGTCAGTAACAGCCAGGCCCCTGTCTCTGTTCACAATATAGATCTTCATTTCATTATCTTACTTTCCAGACCAACCTGGATCCTACACATTTGGGGTGCACTTTTCTGCCATCATAGCACTGTCATTTTATGGAAGAGTGCTATGACCACTCCATATCCACAGATTACATTTGGTGGCACTATTTCCATTCATGCGGGTATTTGTCTTCACATGGTCACATGACTCTTTGTTCCGGAACATTGGGTGTTAACTAGAGATGAGCGAACGTGCTCGAAACGAGCACTGTACCACTCGGCTCCCCTGCGCTCGCATGGGCACAGGCAGCCGCTTCCGTCCTCCTGAGGAGGATGGAAGCGGCTGCCTGCACCCATGCGAGCGCAGGGGAGCCGAGCGGTACAGTGCTCGTTTCGAGCACGTTCGCTCATCTCTAGTGTTAACATTCACGTTCTGTTTTCTGGCTATATATAGTTTTCTATGCTCCCTGTTTAGTCAAGCTTGATGAAGGTGACGGACCGCTACTGAAACGCATAGCTTGTACTTTATTGTTTTTATTTCCTTTTAATATATTGCCACTTACCAAGACGTCCTCCGGTGCAGCGCACTCCTTTTTTCTGCCATTAGTTTCTGGCATCCAAAGATTAAATAATGTGTTCAATGTATAAGCAAAAGCGACCAAACAGTAAAAGCACATATGACAACTAGTCAGCAGTGTACAGTACCCTGCTGTTGTGCTTCCAGTCCATCATACACTGAATTACTAGCTATAGGCCCTCAACCCCCATGCCAAATTCTCAACTTAACCTATTCCCTCCTAACATTCAATACAGCAATACAAAACATAGGGTGAGGCTACTTTCACACCTGAATCACTACGATTCAGCATGCAGCGGTTTGTGTCCCGCTGATTCTCAGCATTTTTGCCTGAATGTGTACGGATCTCTGCCGGACCCCATTATAGTTAATGGGACCAGCAGGCATTCTGCATCCAGCAGTGCCGGAGCCGGTGAATTCCAGCAGACTGTTCTCTGCTAGAACAGCCTGCCAGAATCACTAACGCAGATGTGAAGGTAGCCTAATACAGCGCCACATACATCTTACATCCAGTGACGTCTCCTTAGATGTAGACGTTCTCTTTCCTCATTTTCTCCTTTCAGACCAGACCACCATGATGATTTCTTTCAGCCAACTCTTCTCTCTGCAGAATTTCACAGACAGACATCTTAGTTTCCTACTTTTCCATCATCCTCTTACCACACACCATTCTGCCACCCCCAATACTGTGCCCGCTGTGCTCGCAATACTATACTGTAGAAACAGATAATCCACCTGAAAACACTAGTACCACACAGATAACACTCCCTTCAATAATTATTGGCACAGAGTGCCCTAAAAATAACTGCACCCAGGAAACTGTTTTCCCGACACTAATAGTGTAAACATAATGTCCGCCAAAAAATAATGATACAACAAATGCCCTGTTGTGTGGCAGTAAAAAATACCTCCTCTTAGTGCCCCCAGTGGAGCCAATGTCCCTATAGTGCCCTCATAATGTGTGTCAATGCCCCTATTGTGTGCCCAAAAAATCCTCTTAGTGCCCCCAGTTGAGTTAAGTTCCCCATAGTGACCCATAATTTTCAGCAGTAAAGAATACTCTGTATAAAGTGCCCACAGTAAATGTCCCCATAGTACTCCTGACTATCCCATGGCCTGACATAATGTGCCAGTATAAAATGCCCCTATAGGGTGCCCCAAGTAGATGCCCCGATAATGCTCCTCTCCCCCCTCCCCCATAGTGCCCCCATAATGTGTGCAAGTATAAAATGCCCCTATAGTACTCATCACCACGCCTACATTGCACATATAGTTTGTGCCAGTATAAAATGTCCCTATATAATGCCCTCCAGTAGATGTCCCATAGTACTCCTCACCATCCCATGGCCTGACATAATGTGCCAGTATAAAATGCCCCTATAGAGTGCCCCAAGTAGATGCCCTGATAATGCTCCTCTCCCCCCTCCCCCATAGTGCCCCCATAATGTGTGCAAGTATAAAATGCCCCTATAGTACTCATCACCACCCCCACATTGCACATATAGTTTGTGCCAGTATAAAATGCCCCTATATAATGCCCTCCAGTAGATGCCCCCATAGTGCTCCTCTCCCTCCATGTGTGCCAGTATATAATGCCCCCTAGTAGATGCCCCCATAGTTCTCCCCTATCTGTGCCAGTATATAATACCCCTTTGTAGATGCCCCCATAGTGCTCCCCCATCTGTGCCAGTATATAATGCCCCCTTGTAGATGCCCCCATAGCGCTCCTTTCCCCCATGTGTGCCAGTAAAATGCCCCCTAATAGAGGCCTCCATAGTGCGCCTTTTCCCCTCATGTGTGCCATTATAATGCCTCCTAGTAGATGCTTCCAGTTGCGTAGTGTTAATTAAAAAAAATAAACACATATACTTACCTCCATTTGCGATGCAGGCTTCTTTCGGCCTGTGTCCCGCACTGTTCGGCTCAGGCGGCGCGATGACGATGTTCAGTTTCTATGAGGAAGTAAGTTCCGTATTGGACCAGGGTAACGCTGTGGATGTTGACTTTTCAAAGGTGTTTGATACTTTATTACATAAAAAATTGGCACATAAAATGAGGATGCTAGGACTAGGGAAATATATGTGTACATGAGTTAATAACTCTTCTTTTTAATATGCTTTTCTTTCAAGAGCTAACATAGTAGAATTTCAATATTTGCAGAGGATACTAAGGACAGCAAAGTAATTAACACAGAGGAGGATAATATAATATAGATAAGGGATTTCAGGAATTTATAGACCAGTATTTTACACCAGGAATGATAAGCTTAAGGGAGATTTCATTACAATGTACGAATATAACAGAGTGCTGTAAATAATCTTTTATACCTAGGCCTGTATCAATGAGAAGAGGGCATCCTATGTTTCTAGAGAAAGGAAGGTTTCATCATCACCACTGAGTAGGGATTCTTTACTGTAAGAGCAGGGAGACTGGTACTCTATTCCACAAGATGTTGTGATGGTGGATTCATTGAACAAGTTCAAGAAAGACCTGGATGCGTTTCTTGAATAAAAAAAAATATTACAGGCTATGAGTACTAGATTTCTGGAATTGAAATGTTGGTCGAGGAATTTATTCTGATTGCATATTTGGAGCCAGGAAGGAATTTTTCTCCCTGAATATAGGGCAACTGGCATTAGCTTCTTTGGACTTTTTTGTCTTCCTACTGATTATTCTAATCAGTTCTGTGGGATTGCAGCTTGGACTTGATGGCCATGTGTCTTTTCCTCCCTTACCAACCATGTAACTATGTAATCTGTGAGGGATACAAAATCTTTTCTGGTTTCCTCCCCCTTCTTTTTTTTCTTCCCCTGATGTGTATGCAGACTGATGTGCCACTCTGTACCTGTAGACTCTGTATCATCGACTATCATTCAATCACAGAGCAGCAGGGTTTAGATAGGCTTTTATTGGGAATGATACAACTATGTATATACATTTGCATTCAGGGGCGGAATGGCCATAGACCCTATAGGGAATTTTCCCGGTGGGCCGACGCCTAGTACATACTATCAGGTTCCATAAGGGTCTCCATTAGAGGACTCCAGGCAGCATGCTGAAAGTAGGGCTGGCTTTGTGTTGTTGACCACATCTTACCTCCTAAGGCCTCTGCTCCCTATCCATATAAGACACAATTGGAGGAAGAAGAGGAGGACAGAACATGCCAGCTATTGATGGCCACCACAGAGGCACAGCTCCTCGGGAGGTATTTTATTCTGCACTGTGGTATTACTGACCCTGCCAACATGTGTTGGCCCCATTTTCTTGTGCTCTCCCACCTTTTGTCAATTTGGACCCACCTACAACATTGGGGCCACTTTTAACTTTTTTTCCAGGACCATTTTAAGTTCTCAGTCAGCCCCTGTGTGCATTGGCAACCCCCTTCCCCCTTCCATCTTGGGCAGACCTGTGGCGAGAAGCATACTTATCTGCTTCACGGCACTGGTTCCCTGCCCTTTTTGTCCCCGCACTTGATTGCTCCGCTCTGCTCCCAGTATGTAAACTTCTGTTTTGACGCTGTTGCAGCCAATCACTGGCCACAGTTGTGGCTTGCCCCCTTGTGTCACGTGACCATTTGATATGATGAAAGGGGAGCATATCTCTGCTGTGGATAGCAGTTGGTTTCAACTGCGTCAAAAGTTTACATACTGGAAGCTCAGCGGAGCAGCCAAGGTCGGTGATTGAAGGAGCGGGAAGCCAGAGTCAGGAAGTAGGTAAGCATGCTTCCCTTTGCAGGTCTGCCCCTTCCTCCAAATATGCACAACCTCTTTAAACAATGTACACATTTAAATACTTGTTGGTGTAATTACTAATTATATACAATTATGCATCAGGGTGAAATTAATGATCTGTTGCGTGGTTCTGTATTATTGATATAATTGAACTTTCTGCACATGGCTGTTTTTTCAGTTATTTTAATGTTTTATACAATTCCAAATTTCTCACAAGTAGCACACTTAGAAATATCCCAAAGTGCAGCCATAATGATAATCTGACACCAGCAATGGGGGTTCATCTAGCTATAATATATTAATAATTGTAGTTTTTGTCAGAAAAGCAATCTGTTTAATTAATTTCATTGTGCTGATTATAGGTGGGTTGTTAACAGCAACCAACTCACCAAGGTAAAATTAATTGTATGGCTGAGGCAGGCAAAGCCGAGTCCTCTTAATACACAATACCAAAATTCCCACAAGGTACGTTTGTGGTTGTTTGTACCATAAGACACGAATTGCTTTAAAAGTTCATTCAGCTAAAAGTGTTTATTAAAATCATCAACCAGGTGGTGCTCACAAATCTCCACTGGGATATGCAAGCAAAGAGAGGGAAAAGGGAGAAAAAGACAGGGAAAATTAAAAGAATTCAAAATATATGGTATAACATTTTCATTAGAAACACAAAATTTTTTCTACCCTACCATGTAAAATCACATGAAAAAATCAATGCAAAAAACAACAAACAAGCAACAAAAACACAACTGCACTTAATGAGGTCATAGTATAGTCTTGAAGGGCTTGATTTGAATATGAAAACAAGTGGTTTTCTTGACCATAAGGTGCATTTTGGTAAATTTGTACAAATTTGTACAAGTAAATCAACTTGTACAGGGTATAATTTGCTAAAAATACCCCATGGCTTGTATAGATGGATTTTTTAGAGTCTCATACAACTCTATACAGAATGAAATATCCTGAGGCTGTTGGGAAGAACAAAACACTTACTATTTAATGATGTTTAACCTGCTGCTTTTGTTTTCTTAACACTTTGAAGGCATTAATCACATACAATTGCCTTATTCTACAAGCAATGGCTGTGACAACACCTTGTATTCCTGCAAGCCTAAGCTCACAAAGGAAACAAAGTTCAAAGACGCCATTGACTCAAAGATGTGTTTTCAGTTAATGCATAAAAATAGAGACAGCTCCTTCTCATAGCTTCACTATATAGAGTGGTTTGTTTAGTTCACAAAGGTTCTTTTAATTAGAACAATCTTCCACAGCCATCTATACATCGCTTTAGGAAGCTGTCCAAATAGGTTGCCATGATTGTTCAGAGACATGGTGCTATCATTTCAAGTGGTCCTCATTTCTCCCATTTTTAAAATGAGGTTAAATAGCTCCAGAGCAATAGCTCATTTTACCATTTGTATTTACTGCTAATTGAGTTGAAAAATTTGGCATGATTTACTATTAATTACATGTAAAGCTAATATAAAAAATACACTTCTATGGATAGATTGTATGAGATACTGCGCATCTAATTAGTTTAGTGTTACTGCGATTAATTTTGAAGAAAGTCTTTAGACTATCCAGGCTTTTGAAAAATCAAGCCACCTTTTGCCCCTGTTGTAGGAAGAGACTTTGGTCAGTACTAACCCCTATGTTAGGCTCAGTCCAACGGAAAGGTAATAACTTATCAAACTCTCTTCCAGAGCAGAAGGCGGCTGGATTTTTTAACAACCAATAAAAGCTTTTTAAGGCTTCCTTCATCCTAAGGCACCCTAAGAGTACTTACCTGTTACTTAACAATTTTTTACACTAGCAAAATTAGAAATGGATTAGATTCAGAATGAATATGCCTAGCCATACATTATTAAACAATAAATCACATTTGTTTTAGGCCCCATTCACACGACCGTATTATTGCGGGTCCGCATTATTGTGGACCCACAATAATACGGGGGCCGCCCGGCGTGTGTTCCACACCGCTTGGAACACACGCCGGGCAGCCCCATTCAAAATGCCTATATTTGTCCGTGCATGCGGACAAGTATAGGACATGCTTCATATTTTTCAACGGAGCCGCGGCACAAAGCTAGCTTCGTGCGGCGGCTCCCCGCTCCCATAGAAGTGAATAGGGCCGCATCTATTCCCGCAATATTGCGGAATAGATACGGCCCCATTCATACGGTCATGCGAATGGGGTCTGTCAAGTTTAATAAGTGGGATTTCTTGCCTTATAAATGGGGTTGGGACCATGAGTTGTGTTGGGCAGAAGTCAGGTGGATACACAGTTGATAGTCCTACTGAATAGACTGTTAGAATTTGTATTATGGCAAGAAAAAAGCAGCTAAGTAAAGAAAAACGAGTGGTCATCATTACTTTAACCCCTTCCCGACCGCCGCCGTACATGTACGGCGCGCGGGCGGTGCGGGGACATGACGCCCGCTCGCGGGTGCGGCGGGCGTCATGGCCGGCAAGTCTCTGCTGTTTCTAACAGCAGAGACTTGCCGCATCTTACCTCCGTCTTCGGAGACTTCCAGGGCCTTCTGATGCCGTGATCACACGTGATCACGGCATCAGGATGCGTCTGAACCCGGAAGCCCACGCTTCCGGGTGGTGTACAGACGCCCCGATTGGCCAATCGGGGTGTCTGTACACCATATGAAAACTGTAATCCTCGCTGGTGAGGATTACAGTTTTCAAACTGCAATTCTTATTCTGGCCACTAGATGGCAGGCCAGGATAAGAAATGAGCAATTCATGGTTTTAACTGCATCTAGTAAATCCATGATTGCTCATAAAGAAAAAAAACAAAACACAATAGATCAGATGATATTTGAGCTTTAAAATAATCACAGAAAAATTAAAAAAAAATGTTAAAAAATATATAAAAAATAAAAAAGATATAAAAGTTCAAATCACCCCCCTTTCCGTATAAGTAAAAAATAAATACCTAAATAACAATAAATATAGACATCATGGGTATCACCGTGACCGAAAACGCCCGTACTTTTAAAATATAAAAAAAAAATTTCAATACGGCGAATTGTGTGGCGGAAAAAAGCGTCCAAATGGCGATTCGCAGTTTTTTGTCCCTTTTTTTTTCTAAAAAAAATTAAATAAAAAGTGATCAAAAAGTCATACACACCCCAGAATGGTATCAATAAAAACTTCAGACCGCCCCGCAAAAATGAGCCCCCATACAGCTCTGTACACATAAATACCAAAAAGTTATAGGGGTCAATATATGACAAGGAAAAAAAAAAAAAAAAAAAGGGCAACTTTCTAATTATTTTATCACCATCTAAACGCAGGAAAAACTATACATATTAGGTATTGCCGGATTCGTACTGACCAGTAGAATGAAAGTAACGGATCAGTTTTAATGCACATCGAATGCTGTAAATAAGAAACCCGTAGAACTGTAGCGGAATAGCGTTTTCTTTGCAATTTCACCCGGTTTGGAATTTTTTTCCCGCTTCCCACTTCACCGTATGCAATATTAAATGGTGGCGTTGGAAAGTACAACTTGTCCCGCAAACAACAAGCCCTCATACAGCTATGTGAACAGAAAAATAAAAGAGTTATGGCTGTTTGAAGGCAGGGAGCACAAAACGAAAATGCAGAACCGAAAAAAGCTCCGGTCGTGAAAGGGTTAAGAAATGAAGGTCAGTCAGTCCGAAAAATTGGGAAAACTTTCAAAGTGTCCCCAAGTGCAGTCGCAAAAACCATCAAGCGCTACAAAGAAACTGGCTGACATGAGGACCACCCCAGGAAAGGAAGACCAAGAGTCACCTCTGCTGCGGAGGAGTTCATCCGAGTCACCAGCCTCAGAAATTGCAGGTTAACATCAGCTCAGATTAGAGACCAGGTCAATGCCACACAAAGTTCTAGCAGCAGACACATCTCTACAACAACTGTTAAGAGGAGACTGTGTGCAGCAGGCCTTCATGGTAAAATAGCTGCTAGGAAACCACTGCTAAGGACAGGCAACAAGCAGAAGAGACTTGTTTGGGCTAAAGAACACAAGGAATGGACATTAGACCAGTGGAAATATGTGCTTTGGTCTGATAAGTCCAAATTTGAGATCTTTGGTTCCAACCACCGTGTCTTTGTGCAACGCAGAAAAGGTGAACGGATGGACTCTACATGCCTGGTTCCCACCATGGAAGAGGAGGTGTGATGGTGTGGGGGTGCTTTGCTGGTGACACTGTTGGGGATTTATTCAAAATCGAAGGCATACTGAACCAGCATGGCTACCACAGCATCTTGCAGCGGCATGCTATTCCATCCGGTTTGCGTTTAGTTGGACCATCATTTATTTATCAACAGGACAATGACCCCAAACACAACTCCAGGCTGTGTAAGGGCTATTATACCAAGAAGGAGAGTGATGGGGTGCTACGCCAGATGACCTGGCCACCACAGTCACCAGACCGCAGAGTGAAGGCAAAAGGGCCAACAAGTGCTAAGCATCTCTGGGAACTCCTTCAAGACTGTTGGAAAACCATTTCAGGTGACTACCTCTTGAAGCTCATCAAGAGAATGCCAAGAGTGTGCAAAGCAGTAATCAAAGCAAAAGGTGGCTACTTTGAAGAACCTAGAATATAAGACATATTTTCAGTTGTTTCACACTTTTTTGTTAAAGGGGTATTCTCATCTTGGACAATGGGGGCATATCGCTAGGATATGCCCCCATTGTCCTATAGGTGCGGGTCCCGCCGCTGGGACCCGCACCTATAACGAGAACGGGGCCCCCAATAGCGCTGGCTCGGCTATTTCCGTCCGCTCCATAGAAATAAATGGGAGCGGTGGCCGTGCATGCGCAGTGCACTCCCATTCATTTCTATGGAGCCGACGGAGATAGCCGAGCCAGCGCTCGGCTATTTGCGGCGGCCCCATAGAAGTGAATGGAGAGCGGGCTGCGCTTGCGCGGTGCGCACTTCTTCACTTCGGGGGCCCCGTTCTCGATATAGGTGCGGGTCCCAGCGGTGGGACCCGCACCTATAGGACAATGGGGGCATATCCTAGCGATATGCCCCCATTGTCCAAGATGAGAATACCCCTTTAAGTATATAATTCCACATGTGTTAATTCATAGTTTTGATGCCTTCAGTGTGAATCTACAATTTTCAGTCATGAAAATACAGAAAACTCTTTGAATGAGAAGGGGTGTCCAAACTTTTGGTCTGTACTGTATATATACAGACATCTGTTTTGAAATGAGATTTCAACTGTTACTGTAAGAAACTGCAGAAAGAAACTTTTTGTTCATACCTTGGGCACTAGTGATGGGTTCATAAATGAACCAAAAACAAAAATGTTATAATATATGTTCTCTACTGCAATCAGGGCTCTCTTCCTAAAATTTAATGTCGACATTTAATAACTATACATCATGCTGACATTCTGGAGTTTTCACTGTTGTGCTTTAACCTCACGAAGCTTAAAATTAAGTAAGACAACATGGGAGAATTTTTAAAATAGTCATGCCATTTTTGTGGTTTAAAACAACAAAAAATAATGGGGCAGAATTATTAAAGCCTTTACATAATTTTTGTGGTGTAAAAAAGACATAGTAATATATGACACCTTCATCAGCTCATAGCTGACATAGATTTCAAATTCTGGTGTATAGGCTGGCAGAAAATGCACCAAATTTGTGCCCTGTGCTTTTAGACTAACACTAGAGTATGTAATGACAGTGTTAGGTGTGTTATGTATATGTGTGAGGTATATGGCAACATTTGTTATGCGACATGAAGATTGTGTTATTGCATTACGACGCTGCATGTGATAACTTAAATTAATCATTGTCAAAATGGTTGCAATGCAACACACAGGTAATGTAACAGTCTGTTGGATTTTTGGTTGCAAGTCAAAGACTACGATGAAAGCCACATATGACATGCCTGAAATTTTTCTGAACTTGGCTATGGTTTTACAGTCAAATATCAATTCTAAAATAGTCACGTGACAGCAAGTTACAGACAAGTCGCATAATGTTCTTGGTTGCAAAACTTTTAGAGGCTTGCTGTCTAGCCCAATAGTGCTTGATTGAAATCCATATTTATCATGCCCTAGTGCCACTTTTTTCAACACATGTAGAAAGTTCAACCAAAAATATCCTTCAAGCGTACTTTCATTTAGCAAGGTTATTTGAAGCCTGACATTGATTCAGCAAGTATGGTAGAATATTCTACTCTGCTTCAAGCAGCAGAATGCCTCAATTGTCCATGTATGGAAGAAAAAAATATGATTAATTGCAGAAATCTTCCAGCAATATATGAAAGCATCTATAAGAGGGTTGAACATTGCTGAACTCTCTTTTACAAAAATACACTGTGTGCAGAATTATTAGGCAAATGAGTATTTTGATCATATCATCCTTTTATACATGTTGTCCTACTCCATGCTGTATACGCTTGAAAGCCAACTACCAATTAAGTAAATCAGGTGATGTGCATCTCTGTAATGAGGAGGGGTGTGGTCTAATGACATCAACACCCTATATAAGGTGTGCTTAATTATTAGGCAACTTCCTTTCCTTTGGCAAAATGGGTCGGAAGAGAGATTTGACGGACTCTGAAAAGTCAAAAATTGTGAGATGTCTTGCAGAGGGATACAGCAGTCTTGAAATTGCCAAACTTTTGAAGCGTGATCACTGAGTATCAAAAAGCACAAGGTGTGCGATACTCGGGGACATGGCAAGGAAAGGAAGGCTGAAAAACGACCACCTTTGAACAAGAAACATAAGATAAAACGTCAAGACTGGGCCAAGAAATATCTTAAGACTGATTTTTCTAAGGTTTTATGGACTGATGAAATGAGAGTGACTCTTGATGGGCCAGATGGATGGGCCCGAGGCTGGATCAGTAAAGGGCAGAGAGCTCCACTCCGGCTCAGACGCCAGCAAGGTGGAGGTGGGGTACTGGTATGGGCTGGTATCATCAAAGATGAACTTGTGGGACCTTTTCGGGTTGAGGATGGAGTGAAGCTCAACTCCCAGACCTACTGCCAGTTTCTGGAAGCAGGGGTACAGGAAGAAGTAGGTATTGTTCAAGAAAAACATGATTTTCATGCAGGACAATTCTCCATCACATGCATCCAAATACTCCACAGCGTGGCTGGCCAGTAAAGGTCTAAAAGAAGAAAAAATAATGACATGGCCCCCTTGTTCACCTGATCTGAACCCCATAGAGAACCTGTGGTCCCTCATAAAATGTAAGATCTACAGGGAGGGAAAACAGTACACCTCTAGGAAGAGGGAGGCTGTGGTGGCTGCTGCACGCAATGTTGATCGTAAACAGATCAAGCAACTGACAGAATCTATGGATGGAAGGCTTTTGAGTGTCATCGTAAAGAAAGGTTGCTATATTGGTCACTGATTTTTTTTGTTTTTGTTTTTCAGAAATGTTTTGTTTTGTGTTGTTATATTGGTTTACCTGGTGAAAATAAACAAGTGAGATGGATATATATTTGGTATTTATTAAGTTGCCTAATAATTCTGCACAGTAATAGTTACCTGCACAAACAGATATCCTCCTAAGATAGCCAAATCTAAAAAAAAAAAAACACTCCAACTTCCAAAAATATTAAGCCTTCATTATATTTGAGTCTTTTGGGTTGATTGAGAACATAGTTGTTGTTCAATAATAAAAAGAATCCTCTCAAATACAACTTGCCTAATAATTCTGCACACAGTGTATATATCTTTTTGACTGTTTTGGCAGTTAGGTATTAAGCAATGTATATACCATTGTAGGTTAATTGCCCTAGTGAACTAGTTGTGATGTCATGGATGGCCTGTGTATTTGAGTTATGCTTTTGTTAGCCATATTCCTTCAGGCAGGGTGTGGATTGGATGTAATTACATTGGATTTAATTCAGTGTATTTGGAAATATACTTTACTGTAAATTGATATTAAGTGATGGGGTAACACCATGAGTGCCCCAACACTGGTCTGAGTTAGGGCCTGTTCACATAACCGTGTGAACGGATCCGCATCTATTCCGCAATTTTGCCGGCATGTGATCTTGCCGAGCCGTGGCTCCGTGCTGTGGCTCCGCAAGAAAGAATAGAACATGTCCTATTCTTCCGCAATAGCGAACAAGAATAGACATTTTGAACGGGGTGCCAGGCCGTGTGTTCTGCAAATTAGAGGTTAGACTGCAACACCCCCATGTTTTGTAGAATTTTCCTGTGTTGCTACATACAATTGCATCTCAATAAATTAGAATATCATCAAAAAGGTTTTTTTTCCAGTAATTCAGTTCAAAAAGTGAAACACATATATTATATAGAGTCATTACAAACAGAGTGAACTTTTTCAAGTGTTTATTTATGTTAATGTTGATGATTAAGGCTTACAGCCAAGGAAAACCCAAAATTCATTATCACAGAAAATTAGAATAATTAACCCAAAATATCTGCAAAGGCTTCCTAAGCCTTTAAAATGGTCCCTTAGTCTGGTTCAGTAGGCGACACAATCATGGGGAATAGAGATGAGCGAATCATTGAAAAAATTATTCGCCGAACATTCACCGAAGTTTTCCTAAGATTCGTATATTCGACGAATAGATTTGTTGTATTTGCGTACAAAATATACGTTATTATGTGCTATTAGCGAACATTCGCGCACTAATAACAAACGTACAGTTAAAAAATGTACGCAACTTCTTAGAAGACGTACGCATGAGCGTACAAATAGCTTACTAATCCTCAGCGAACTATTGTGTATGCGATTACGTAATACGCAGGCATGTACAACGAGAGCCCGCGGGGTGCACTCCTCAGAGGCAGAGCGAATATTCGAAAATGGCATCCAGACGATCCTCATCATTTAGCTCTGCTGCACAGCTGAAATACATAGTCCGGCTGATGGACCGCCAGGATTACTATTTACGATGGCACACACCGCCACCCGAACCAGCATAAAAAGTAGGTGATCCAGCAGGTGATCCGAGGCTTGCACCATAGTTTTGACACCTTGCGGATCCCGGGCCAGATCCAGTGGAAATGGTCAGATCTGAAATCGCCCTCAGAGGCAGTATGTATATTTGAGGTAGAACAAGTAAGGTGCTGTCTATTTGGCTATGGGCATAGTACAATCATCCACAATACTATAAAGTGAACTCCTGCCGCCTCCGCCATGTCAGCCAGCGAAGTGAACACCTCAGCAGGCACCTCAACCGACTTCTTAGGCTGCCGGACATATTGAGAGATGTAGATCTCCTCCGGTTCCTTCTCCTTATAGGTGTCGGTGCCCCACACCATGCCTTCCCAGTCAGGACCTCGCTGTGTCGCCATCTTAATTTCCTGAGTTGCCTCGTCTTCCTCGCGCGCTGGAGAAGGGGGCGGGGCTACCAGGGAGGAGTCTGCATCGCAAATCAATTGAATTCGTATGCAACAGCGTATAGAGTAACTTATACATAGCAATAGCGTATGATTGATAGGACAAACTACATAGCGAATGCGTAGAAAGCCGAAGCAAAGCACCTAATATTCGGATTCGCTTCGCAGCTAAAAAATCCCAAGATTCGAGATGAATCGATTCGACGGTTGCTCAGTGGTCAAAGGTGTTGTTCTCAGATGAAAGTAAATGTTGCATTTCATTTGGAAATCAAGGTCCCAGAGTCTGGAGGAAGAGTGGAGAGGCACTCAATCCAAGCTGCTTGAGGTCTAGTGTGAAGTTTCCACAGTCAGTGATGGTTTAGGGAGCCATGTCATCTGCTGGTGTAGGTCCACTGTGTTTTATCAAGACCAAAGTCACAGCAGCTGTCTACCAGGAAATGTTAGAGCACTTCATGCTTCCCTCTGCCAACAAGATTTTTGGAGATGGAATTGTTATTTTCCAGCAGGACTTGGCACCTGTCCACACTGCCAAAAGTACCAATAACTGGTTTAATAACCACAGTATCACTGTGCTTGATTGGCCAGCAAACTCGCCTAACCTTAACCATATAGAGAATCTATGGGGTATTGTCAAGAGGAAGATGAGAGAAACCAGACCCAACAACGCAGACGAGCTGAAGGCTGCTATCAAAGCAACCTAGGCTTCCATAACACCTCTGCAGTGCCACAGGCTGGTTGTCTCCATGCCACACCGCATTGATGCAGTCATTCATGCAAAAGGAGACCCAACCAAGTATTAAGTGCATTTACTGTACATACTTTTCATTAGGCCAACATTTCTATGTTTAAAAAAAAAAATTACAGTTGGTCTAATAGAATATTCTAATTTTCTGAGATAATGACTTTTGGGTTTTGCTTGCTTACCCTCCTTGTGGAGTGTGTCAATGACAGCCTTCTGGACATCTGTCAAGTCAGCAGTCTTCCCCATGATTGTGTCGCCTACTGAACCAGACTAAGGGACCTTTTTAAAGGCTTAGGAAGCCTTTGCAGGTATTTTGGGTTAATTATTCTAATTTTCTGAGATAATGAATTTTGGGTTTTCCTTGGCTGTAAGCCATAATCATCAACATTAACAGAAATAAACACTTGAAAAAGTTCACTCTGTTTGTAATAACTCTATATAATATATGTTTCACTTTTTGAATTGAATTACTGAAAAAAAAAACTTTTTGATGATATTCTAATTTATTGAGATGCACTTGTAGGACTGTCTGCAGTTGTGTAACTACAACTGATTGGGCACCACATTAAATTTTTGATTGCAACCCCCAACTGATGTGCAATCCCCACTCCTTTGGCTTGTCAAGACTGAGCTCTCAGACAAGGCCCATTAGCCGCTCCATCGCATTCCTGCAGTGTCATTGTATATAATGTCATTGTATAATACTGTTGAGGGAGCCCTGACAATAAAATGTTTTAGTTTTCCTCCTGAGGGGGCCCTTGTGGGTCTGGGCCCCAAAGCAGCTGCTTCCCTTGCTTCACCCCTGACTGCCTGTGAGAATATTGTGGTCAGACCATGCAGATAGTGGGTGCTGGGAGAAGTCACAGCCATTGGTACAGCAAGTAGTAAGTGGAGGTGAGTATCGCTTGTCAGTTGATACACCACTGCAGGGCCTACATAGAGCATAGCAGCAGCAACACCTGCAGCATGCTTGCACTTACCAGAGCTCACAACCACAAACATCATCAAGACTGAGTAGCCAGGTTGCCACAGTAAGAGACACCTGTGGCATACTGGCCTGGGGTAATATAGTTGGAGTATGCAGAATACTGTGAGCATGTATGATTGCCACATACTGTAGAGAAGATACATGATCTTCGCGTAATAACTTCATAAATTGATTTCTACTGTAAAAAAACATTTCCCGAACTCGGGTTCAGTTCCAATGAAACACTTGTAACCGAACCCGAGTTCGGGAAATGGTTTTTTACAGTATAAATCAATTTCTGAAGTTATGCAAAGTCTTGCGAGACTTCGCTAAGTAATAACTTTGGCTCATCGGAGCCAATACATTCTAATACTGTACGGAGCTCCTGCTGCGTACAGTATTAAAACAAAGTTTTATGTTTCATCCGAAGTCAATTTGCACATCCCTAGTCCTCACCATACATGAAAATAGTTTGGACATTTTCAGATGCAGGGATACCAATTATGATTCCCTTTTTATTGTTTATTTTCATATGTGAAATGGGGAAAAGGGGTGATTTGAATTTTTAAAACTTTTTTTTTTAATATTTCTGGAAATATTTTTTAACTTTCATTTTTAGTTCCTTCTAGGGGACTTGAACATGCCATTGTTCCAATAGTTTACCATTGCAGTCTATGGGGATTCCAACTAAGACATGCAAAGGCTTAATAGGCATGTTATAATTAACAGGCTTGGCAGGATTCACAATGCCCCAGGCTGCCATGATGACCAATCAGCACCCCCCTGGAGGTGCCAATCAGAGGTCAGAGGAACCTTCTCCCTCTACTAATTGCTGAGATGCAGTGGTCACTGTGGGCAGGTGTCAGCAGTAATACTCTGTGAGCACCTGCCGCGTATAGAATTGGCGCAGTTCATGAAATGTCTCTTGAAACTATTATGGTGTAAATGTATGGAATATGTTGCCAAAGGGTTAAAGTCATCACTCTGTATAACAGTCACTCTATATTTTAAATAGTTTTTTTTTTTTTTAATTTGAGTGAAATTTTACTGTTCTGCTTCCACCAAATCATATGTCAAAAAACTCTAGTGTGGCCATGACCTTAACATTAATCTATGTATATTGACAGAATGAATTAGTTATTTATTGACATCTTCTCCTAATCTGGATATACAATTCACATGCTGTTAATTCTTTCTGCAGTTTCTAATCCAGCCACACCTAAACCCCTATTCTCCAGATTCACAGTGTACTTCACTATTTGCCTGCTATTAATAGTACACCCTCTGCAAGAATGGTCAGTGCCTGTGAAATCCCTATACAATTTGAGCTACGCCTCCATTCAAAGCATCTTATTCCTCGACCCTCCTGCCAAACCTGAAATCACACTGAACATCTGGCTTGCTGAGGAGGAGACTGGGGGACGGACTCACGGTCACACAGATTTGTTTACCAGGGGTTGACACATTGAAGAACTCAGTCTGTTACAGGGAGGCAGTCAGAGCTGAGCTGAAGCTTTGCTCCAGTTGCCAAGCAGCAATGGACTGTAGCAACTCCAGTTCAAATATCACCTCCAGACCACTGCTACCTCCTGGCTTGCTTGCTCCAGTGCCCCCTCATTCATCCTCATCAACGATGTCAGTGCCTCCATCAGTGCCCATGCCTGCCTCATTTTTGAGGCCTCCAACTCTTCTCTTGAGAGCCGCAGCGGCAGCCGCAGCAGCAGCTTGTACACCAAGGATGGCTTTGGAAAGAGGAGCAGGTGGGAGTGCTCTATATCCCCGAACACCCAAATGTGCACGATGCAGAAATCATGGGGTGGTATCAGCACTTAAAGGACATAAGCGTTTTTGCCGCTGGAGGGACTGTGCCTGCGCGAAATGTACACTAATTGCAGAGCGTCAAAGAGTTATGGCTGCACAAGTCGCTCTCAGAAGACAACAAGCTCAAGAAGAATGTGAAGTCCGGGGTGTGCCCCACTTCATGTATATGGGACCAGGGAATGATGGACGGGAGGCCAGTAGACATAAAACAGAGCTATCACCAGTTTTCAGCCAGCAAGAAAATAAAGGTAAGTAAAAGTGATAAAACCTTTAAAAAATAATTTATGAATTTCATATCTATCTATGCATTTCGTATCTATCTATCTTTATCTATCTAAAAAGTAATGAAAGCAGCATTGCAATCCAAGTAGAATGTAAATTGTTGTGCCAGCGGCTGCAGACGTGATCCAACCTCCAATGAACACCAAGGATGTATTTCAAAAGTGGTGTATTTTATCCACCAGAGCGACATTTCAATCCTCATACTGGGACTTTTTTTCAAGCAGTGATGTGTGATGGATCTATTTATCTGTCTATCTATCTTACTGTACCTATCTATCTATCTATCTATCTATGCATTTTGTATCTATCTATCTATGCATTTTGTATCTATCTATCTATCTATCTATCTATCTATCTATCTATCTATCTATCTATCTTTCGTATCTATCTATCTATCTTTCGTATCTATCTATATTTGCATTTCATATCTATGTATCTGTCTGTTCATCTTGCTATCTCTCTAAATTTCCCTGCTTCCGCAATTTTTACTTTGAAAATGTTAACTTTGAAAATGTAACATAATGCTTGCAAAAGGCCCTGTGATAGGACTGAGACATTGCTGTCTGTACATGAGTGAACAAATCACTTTTGATTGGATTTCAGTGGAGTCCTACAATTTTTTTCTTTTTTATTCTCAGTAGACCCTGGTTCTGGTCTCTGGTGACTATCTATCTATCTATCTATCTATCTATCTATCTATCTATCTATTTATTAATTTTGGATCTGTTTACCTACTTCATATCTATGTGTGAATCTTGGATCTACTATTTATATATCTATGTATTACCTATCTATCTCATATCTATCTATCTATCTATCTATCTTGGATCTACTATCTATCTAATATCTCTCTCTCTCTCTATATATCTACCAACCTAATCTACCTAGCATAATCTGTCTGTATATCTATCTATTATATAAATCCAAAAATAAGGCAGCTCTTCAAAGTTCCAGTGAAATAGTGTGTGGTACTTTATTCCCCCATGCAGTGTCGATTGTCCTGAGGGACAGCACCTACCAACTTCACCCACTGCTTTCTTTTATGTTATCTATACTTCTCATACATTTATCTATTACACTAATTAAATCATTTTTAATGCATTAATACATATGTTCTTGTTTTAATGAAATGTGTGGTGTGTTACTGAACTTAGGAAAGGAAGAGCTTGAGTACGTAACACATGTTCTGAAGTAATTTGATCCCTGACAGCAGATTTATGAGACCACGGACAAAGTTGCTGCTGAGTTCTGTGTGTGTAGATGGGTTTGTAAAATGTATGCACTAAAAAGACCCACAATTTGTAAAGCAGACACTCACACTTACTATATATATAGAAGGTTAGAGCTTCGCTGATGCTTTCATGTAGTCCAAGTTAAAAGAAATTTATGAAGTGTGTTATGACATATTTATAAATATGAATGATGATCCAGGGACATCAATAGTCAAATAAATGTGTCATACTGACAACACTATTGGTTTATGTCCTGTATTATGTTTACCTATCTCTTCTGTAGAAGTGCTGGATGGCTACTACCGTAGTTCACAATCTGCTATTAGCGACAGATCATAAATTACAAATTGAGAACCTGTTGTGCTACTTAAGATCATTTAAATGTATTTGGAAAATCCTGGAGAATGTCTGTACATCAGATACACTTGCTTTGGAGGTGGCAGCATACCTTCAAAGGCCTCAATATGAGTTTCAGGTCCATGGGGTCTCACAATATGCCAATTAGGAGACCACACAATAAGCTGGGCTGCCAACCAGAATTTTTCTTTTTTCTGGACAAAATATCCTCAAATCACGGACAGCCAACATTTTTATGGACAAATAGGAAAACCATAACCATGACTCCTAAAGATTACCTATAAGTAGTTTGTGTAGATAGCTCAATGTACTGATAATACCTCATTATCAGCATCTACTGTGAGCTGTAAAATGATGATAATTATCACCAAAATAATCAAGTCATGCACCACCAGCCGCAAAAAAATGACTGACACATCTATTTTTTTCACAGACACAGGAAAAAACTTGCTCATTTTTACAGACTGTCCAGAAATTTCTGGAAAGTTGGCAACCCTGACACTAAGTATCATGCAGTGTGGAAGATTTATTATGGCTCCAGTGCGAAAGATTTGCATTGGAGCCTTAATAAATCTTACACACTGCATGGTACTTAATGCATGATGTCTTAACTGGTATATTGTTGTCAGATACAATTACTTGGAATAGATGCTCTCTCGATATTTGAGTCCATGTCTACATCATTTTATTATATATATTTATTATGCATAATACAGTACATACTTTGAATATACAAAATACTAATTTATACCTAATTTATAAACAATGTGGCTGTACAGAATCAACAACAACATGCTCAATACAATAAGATATGTTTTATGTAGTGGTGTAGATTTTGTGTCATTTTAGAAGTGGGAATATCTACCATATTAAATAATAGTATATCAATCTCAATATCTTTTAATCGGTATTTCTTCTTTTTTGAGATTTAGTTCATATTCATGGATGTATAATATAATTATACTGTATACAAAATGTAATAAAATAACAATACATGAATGAGTGAATAACAATACCTAAAATTATAATGAATGAATGAGGAAGAGAGGCACATTTAATCATATTGTGATAATTTAGTGATTTAGTGTTGCAATACTTTAGAGATAGAACATAAAAATGATAAAAAAAAAACTAGTAATAACTAGTAATTGAACATATTACAATTTTTGAAAGTTATACTAAAGTATAAATCCATAGTTGAGAAAAATATCAATACAGTCTTACTACCTAGATATATTTTATTGTGAATGTAAAAGAATACATATTTAGTTTACACTTAATTTATTATGTATGCATATAAAATGTAAGGAATTATGCTTTCCCCTTTAGTTTATTACTTATGCATTTAACATGTAAGTGATTATGTTTTTCCCCTTTAGTTTATTATCCATGCATATAACATGTAAGGAATTATGTTTTTGAAATCTTAAATTAAACTGTTTAAGGAAGGATTGCAGTACCCTGGCACTCATCAATATACAATTATGTCTCATAACATAAGAACTAAAATATACCTCACCCTTTTACTTGTTTCTATGTAAAAAAAAAGTGAAAATAACTCCATAGTTTATTGTTCGCCTATTTACTGATACAGTTTTGCAACTGAAACTTTTGAGTTAATACTTGTCCAAAAATATCCCAAAAACCTGTGTTAAATAAAATAAAAAGTTGTGTTTATCCAGATTGTGATAAAGAGAATGAGATAAAGAATGCATATTTTATCTTAAAAGTTGTAAATTATATATTGTGGGTATGTAATTATATCTTACTAACTCCAACCTTCCCAGTTTATATAGACATGAATTTATTTACTGAAATGCTGCATATATTCACATACAATTACAATTTATTTCCATTCTATAGAAATATTTTGCTGCTATTTAAGTTATAAGTATACATGGGAATTAGTAAAATAATTTGCAGGAAACAATGTTAAGCTTGCTTAAACTGCATATATTCTCACACTGCTGAACATCAATAGGCCTGTTAACAAATATCTTTTAGCTATCAATAATATATATAAAATGACCAAAGGTAATATTTAAACTAGATATTCAGATAAACCATATCAAATTAAGATATTTTAATGAATCACGGCAAATAATTGATTGACTTCCTTGGTTGATTTACTTTCCAGATATATGTAAAAAATCTTTATTATTCTTAATATCTATATTATATATCTATCTTTTAATGTTCATGCTGGAAATTATATAGCTGTGTGCATGTAATATCTGATATAGTCAGGAGTTTTATAATATCTTTGCTACCATCTAAAATTTATGTCTGCTATATGTGTACTATAGGTAAAACACATTTGAGCCAAAAATGAATTATTTTTTAGATTTATTACACATCATGTATTGCTTAATAGCAACTAAATATGGAAATATTGCAATTAAGTAAATATGCTATTGATTACTGCATACAGGGTATGTGACACAATCTGTCTCGCAGAACTATTACATGAACTTTAACTATAATCATAAACTTGCTAATAGTAAAAATGAAACTTAAAAATAAATGCCAGCATTATGCAAGCAAAAAGTATACAACCTACTACATTTTTTAACTGATAGAGACAGCCAGCTCTGCATTTAGGGAATTAGTTGTTTAATCCCTTCTGTACATAACCATATACTAGCTCACATAAAAAGATGCTGGCAGGAGTGCGGTCTTGGCACTATAAGAAAATTCTTGAATATGAAATATTTCCATTAAAAATAAATCACGTGGAAGTAATATAAATTACATGTGTGTGTGATTTTCTCTGTGACGTAAATCCTAATTCCTTAGTATATGTTTTTCACTATAGCAACACATTCACGGCACTTGAGATTGAATAAGGTGTGAATAAGATGTATTGTTGTGCCTGGTATCACAGGAAAGTCCCTGCAGGGGTCAGGCATTGTCATCTCATCAATGCAGATGTTTCAAAAGTTAATAATATGGAACAGCAGGCTGCACAATACAAGATACAGAAGGTTCTTAGTTCTCTTTGGCATATAAATTGGGGATAAAAATATGTATACTGCAGAAAGTAACTGCCATGATGGCTATAAAGTTTTCCGTGTCTGCCATTGACACCCAGTATACAAAATATATAACTTAAAGTACTGGACAGCACAGGTGACTTGGTTTTCACTACTGTTAAAGAAGTGTAAATCAGCCAAAGGTATGACAAAATTATATTCTTTTGGCATATATCTGGCCTATAGTTCTTTTTGGAAATGTATACATTTGGATGGTTATGGGTTTAATGACATGGAGTAAACAGAAACAAAAACAACCACAGAGTAGATGACTCAGAACATGCTAAATAAGTGTAATTTAGTTCAGTTTAGGCCACTTTCACACTAGCATTTAGCCAGGGGCGTAGCTAAAGGCTCATGGGCCCTGGTGCAAGTGTTCAGCTTGGGACCCCCCCCAGCGCTGGTGCACCTAGCTTTTCTGCTGAACCCCCCCCCCCATGCCAAATTCTCACCCTAACCTTTTTCCTCCTAACATTACGTGTATCACTACAGAACATACAGGGTAAGGCTACATTCACACCACAGTTGTTTTTGCAGCCTCCGATCTGCATATTTTGCGCCTCAGATGCGGACCCATTCACTTAAATGAACACTGTGTGCTGTCCGCATCTGTATGTCCATTCCTATTTTTGTCCATTTGCGGACAAGGATAGGCATTGTTACAGTGGATCTGCAAAAAAAAACAGATGCCATACGGAATATCATCCTTTTTTTGCGGATCCGCAATTTGCAGACTGCAAAACACAATGTTCATGTGAATGTAGCCTAATACAGCGCCCCATACCTCGTACATCCAGTATAATACAGCGCCCCCTACCTCTTACATCCAGTATAATACAGCGCCCCATACCTCTTACATCCAGTATAATACAGCGCCCCATACCTCTTACATCCAGTATAATACAGCGCCCCATACCTCTTACATCCAGTATAATACAGCGCCTCATACCTCTTACATCCAGTATAATACAGCACCTCATACCTCTTACATCCAGTATAATACAGCGCCCCATACCTCCTACATCCAGTATAATACAGCGCCTCATACCTCTTACATCCAGTATAATACAGCGCCCCATACCTCCTACATCCAGTATAATACAGCGCCTCATACCTCTTACATCCAGTATAATACAGCGCCCCATACCTCTTACATCCAGTATAATACAGCGCCCCATACCTCGTACATCCAGTATAATACAGCGCCCCATACCTCGTACATCCAGTGACTTCTCCTCTGATGTAGATCTTCTCTTTCCTCATCTTCTCCTTTCAGACCAGACGCCATTTTTCAGCCATTTCTCATCTCTGCAGTTTGACAGAAGAAAATCTTAGTTTACTACTTTTCCATCATCCTCCCATCTTCTGGACAAATCATCCTACCACCCCCAGTACTGTGCCACTAGTACCACACAGATAGTGCCCTTCAATAATTATTGGCACACAGTGTCCTAAAATAACTGCGCCCAGCAAATAGTGCCCCGTAATAGTGTGAACATAACGTCCCCCAGAAATAACTGCGCTGATGCTGTGCCAGGGTGCCCCCCACAGTAATAGTGCCCCCCACAGTAATAGTGCCCACCCACAGTAATAGTGCCCCCAAAGTCCCAACTAATAATTCTCTGCCAGAGTGCACTTGTTAGTAATAGTGCTCCCAACAGTACTAATGTCCCCACTGTGCCCCAGAAGTAATAATGCTTCCAATGTGCCAGTAAGAAGTGCCCCCAAAATTTCACCCCAATAATGTGCCAGTAAGAAGTGCTCCCCACCCATAGATGCCCCCCAAATTATGTGCCAGTGAGAAATGCCCCAATAATGTGCCAGAAGTTCCCCCCATTGATTCCCCCCCAAAATCATGTGCCAGTAAGAAATGCCCCCAGTGCTCCCATGTGCCAGAAAAATGCCCCCAGTGCCCCCGTGTGCCAGTAAGAAATGCCACAGTACCCCCATGTGCCAGAAAAATGCCCCCAGTGCCAGTAAAAATGCCCCCAATGCCATAAAGAAATGCCCCCAAGTGCCAGTAAGAAATGCCCCCAGTGCCAGTAAGAAATGCCCCCCAGTGCCCCCATGTGCCAGTAAGAAATGCCCCCAGTGCCCCATGTGCCAGTAACAAATGCCCCCAGTGCCCACATGTGCCAGTAAAAATGGCCCCAGTGCCTGAAATAATGCCACCAGTGCCAGTAAAATGCCCCCAGTGCCCCCATGTGCCAGTAAAAAATGCCCCCAGTGCCAGTAAAAATACCCCCAGTTCCCCCATGTGCCAGTAAAAATGCCCCCAGTGCCCCCATGTGCCAGTAAAAATGCCCCCAGTGCCCCCATGTGCCAGTAAAAAATGCCCCCAGTGCCAGTAAAATGCTCCCAGTGCCCCAGTGCCAGTAAAAATGCCCCAGTGCCCCCATGTGCCAGTAAAAATGCCCCCAGTGCCAGTAAAATGTCCTCAGTGCCCCCATGTGCCAGTAAAAATGCCCCATGTGCCAGTAAAAAATGCCCCCAGTGCCAGTAAAATGCCCCCAGTGCCAGTAAAAATGCCCCCAGGGCCCCCATGTGCCAGTAAAAATGCCCCCAGTGCCAGTAAAATGTCCTCAGTGCCCCCATGTGCCAGTAAAAATGCCCCATGTGCCAGTAAAAATGCCCCCAGTGCCCCCATGTGCCAGTAAAAATGCCCCCAGTGCCAGTAAAATGCCCCCAGTGCCAGTAAAAATGCCCCCAGTGCCCCCATGTGCCAGTAAAAATGCCCCCAGTTCCAGTAAAATGCCCCCATGTGCCAGTAAAAATGCCCCCATGTGCCCCCAATAGAGCTCCGGTCCGTGCTACAATAAAAAAAAATTAACACTAATACTTACCTCGATCAGGCTGGCAGCGATGCAGGCCTCTTCCGGCCTGTGTCCCGCGCTGTACGGCTCAGGTGGCGCAATGACGTCATCGCGCCGCCTGAGCTGGCCTCTGATAGGCTGCAGGCCTAGTGCGTGCAGCCTATCAGAGGAACGGGTAGGGGAGACGCCTATCCCTCCCCTGCCCCGCAGTAGAATACAGGCATCTGTATCGCCATCCTGAGGATGGCGATACAGATGACTATGGAGATGAGCGCTTCCACAATGGAAGCGCTCATCTCCCTCTGCCCCGCCACCGCCGCCATCTGTGCGCAGGGTCGCGCCGCACCGCACCTGGCTAATTGGTGGTGCGGCCCTGCAAGTGGCAAGGGGGGCCCTCAGGGCCCTCTGGCTTAGGGGTCCGGTCGCAACTGCGACCGCTGGGACCCCTATAGCTACGCCACTGCATTTAGCTATTCCGGTATTGAGCTCCGTCATAGGGACTCAATACCGGAATAAAATGCTTCAGTTTTGTTCCCATTCATTGTCAATGGGGACAAAACTGAACTGAAGAGAACGGAATGCTCCTAAAAGCATTCCGTTCAGTTCTCTTCAGTATACAGACCGGAGAGCAAACCGCAACATTCATCATCACATTATTTTAGTTGATTTTAATCCAGACTTTTGTTTGTTATGTACTTGGTTTCAGTCATTATTTCTCTTCAGCCTTGGGAGCCCTGTTCATGCAATATAGGCTGTCTCTGTCTACAGATATACAGTTTCTGTGTTCCAGAATAACCCTATCTAATGAAAAAATAACCAATTACAAAATACAGTAACTTCAGACAATAAGGAGCAAAATGCTAATTTGTTTTTGTATGTTTTTCATTTAGGTTCTGATGAATCAAAAGGAAAATATGATCAATTCTATGATAGATTATCAAGCTCCAACACCATTGCCACTGTACTACAAACACCTCCAAATGAAGAGGTCAGCGCAGATCACCTATTAACGCCATCTAGTTTAAAAACAGCAAACAAAGAAGATTCACTTCAATCTCCTGGGTCTGAAGGAAGATCTGAAGGTGCTGAAAGTCCAACATCTTTATCATCTTCTGATCTGGAATCAGGAAATGAGAGTGAATGGCCAAAAGAGAACAATGCTTCAAGTTCTAAAATCCCAAGTGTGTCTAGAAAACCAAGAGATCCCCTAGAGATTCTTAGCAAAGTTTTTCCTAATCATAAAACATGCAATTTACAAGGCATCTTGCATTACTGCAAAGGAGATGTGGTCCAAGCCATAGAATTGGTGTTAAATGGAAAAGAACACACACAAGATGCCAGAGAAATGAATGGTCCATCTGGCTCAGACCTCAGTAAGTTCTCAAGAGATTCAGCATTAAACTTTACTGGGTTAAGTTTTGGTGGTTTTGGTGTCAAATCTGCCTTTTCTCCTCTACACACAAGTCCATCATCGGTTAGTGCTGATACAAGTATGTTTCATCCAAGACTTGGGCTAAGTCCATTACGCTTTGCTTATTCCACATCTAATAGAGAACTTCCTGGATTTATTTCCCCTTATTTTACATCTGGCTTTGTTCCATCTTTTCCTTTTCATCCTGGAATGGATTATGCCTTTCCTGGAATGTTACGGGATGGTTCTTACTACCAACGAAAGGACACTGTTAGCATGAATGGACTTTATCCCAGGATAAACCAAGAAAATCACTAGTAACAGAAAAAATACACATCAACATCTTACCTGTAGTTTGAAAGGAATGTTTTGTAGATTCTATGTGCATTAATAATACTTTTATATGCTTTGTATTTTTTGTAGAAGACTATTATTTGCTAAAATTAACTCTATATTGTGAATTATTGTAATAAACTGCTGTTAATTGTAGTTATGTTTTATTTATTGGAATCAATTTGCTAACATGACATATAAAACCAATATGGAAGTAGCTAGCATTATAAGATGTGATTGATCACTGTACCTAAGTTAAACTAACAGCTCATGCTCATAACCATATCATGGTTCAATACAGCTCCAGATTGTAGAGAAGTTTATGAGACCCTACTATATTGATGTGTCCATGTGTCATTTAGAGGGGTTTCCCAGTGAGAACATTTTTTTTCTTAAACCAGGTCAGAAGAATTACCCACCTCTACAGATCCCTGTCTGATGCCATTCCAAAATGATCCTCACTTTCTGTATGTGCTCAACATGCTAGAAATGCCAAGAAAGGCCAAATTAGTCCAATCAATGGATGAGTTGGGTCACCAAGGCACCAAGGCCAGTAATCGGCTGAGCATGTTTTTTTTGTTTTTTTTTTTTTTTTTACATTTTTGGGGTGTCAAACTGGGATAGGAAGAGTAGAGCAGCAGGAATCAGAAATGTGTCATAATGGCAGCAGTGTGGGGGATCAGCGTTGGTAAGTAATCCCTTTTCATTTTTAAAATATTTTGACCTGCTTTTCCTCAAATATTTACTTACTAGAAAACTTCTTGGTGGGGACGGTGCTGGGATGAGGGAATTTAGGAATGGGAAAATATTACTGTTCTTGCCTGCAATCTCCTGCAGGTTATTTGACACTGAATATTAATTGGCTCTGGCATACCCACTTTTCCAACCCCAGCACTCTCCTGCCCTACAGATGGGAGCTCTTCTTCTGCCATCTGCTTTTCCTCCTTTTCCGTATCATCTAATATCAAGGAGAATATGTCATCAGGAACATCCAGCTCTTCGTCTCTTTGATTCTTGCTGACTTTTCTAAGACATGGAAACTTTGAAGGATGCTTTGGAAGAAATAAAGACAATAAAAGATGAGGATGGTCATCATTAAGACCTGGCCACCCCTAAGGGGTGTAGACTGTATGGTATTGGTTGGCACGCTGACACTGGAATAATAAAGGCTTACATCTTATTGGTATTGAATTACATATCAGTTTATGGCTGATGTAGGAATAAGTAAATGTAGGAATAAATAAAACTGAAATAGAATACGTCTCCCTGCACTCTCCCTCTCCAATATTCTTCTTTTATTCATTTTCAGGAACACTGCCCCTAGCACATGAGCGCTTGCCACGTCTCTCTCTATATTCAGCTCACAATGACGGAGACTGCTCGGGATTAGGGCTTTATAGGGCTATGACATCACAGGGGCTGGCTGCATGGCATGGTTGATCTTGCGTTCCCGGGCTTCTTACTTTCCCTTTGTAACATGTGCAGTTGCCATTTTAGGAAAAACTAATTTGTTACCATGAAGCGAAAGAAAATTCAGATTAGTTGCGAAACAAAACTTTCCTAAACTTTGGACCAAATTCTGCTTTGAATGCTTCGCTTCAACACTAGAGGTAAGATCTGTTCCAAATTTATCACTGTGGTGTATGTTGTGTGATACATTTGGTGCATCTTGCTAGATACTGTATGTTACACACATTCTATCCCTTATGTCACCTCTTGGCTGACTTATTTAACACCAATTTTTGAGCCAAAATGATGGTATTTGCAATTATTGAATCTAGAGCATTTTACCATTTTTTTAGTACATTCCCCTTTCCAGACAGAAAATTAGTAAATCTAGTAAGGTATAAAAAGTATCTGAAACACATAACAGATGTGAAGCATTACATATATGCCTTTTTTATGTATTTGAGCCTGAATTCTATGTATTGCATTATGCTTAACACAGGATCTAAGGGGTTTTGCTTGACAAATTAATCCTGTCTCAGGTTTGTCTGTATCATAGTGTTTTATTCCCTCTCAGGCCCTGCATGGAGCATACCATAGTGTATAACATCTTACTGAGGAGCAATGGATATATTCTAAGCACTATATAACCCAGCGCACCTATCATCTACTTGTACATTACTGTGCATTAGAGATGAGCGAATCTATTCGCCGCTTTGTATATTCGTTACAAATCTTCGTTATTTTCTATGCCGAAGTGAATCCGAATCTTTTCAGATTCGCTTCGTACTAATCTTATTAAATCTTTGTACGCTAACGCTACATACGCATCATATAATTTGTACGCTAATGCTACGCATCTGATAATTTGTATGCTAATGCATACGTATTCAATTAAATAGCATACTTTTACTGTTTGTTCGTACTTTGTGCGGGCCTACTGTATGTATTTGAGGGACTGTTCGCAGAAAACGAATATTTTTCAGCGCAACTTGGACCGAATCTTATCCGAGGCGAATCTTTTTAAAAATTTGTCGAATAATCGCTGAAGTGAATCTTTGAAGATTCGCTCATCTCTACTGTGCATGAAAGAGTTAAGTCTTTAGGACAGATATATCCGTCACTGATAACTCATGGGTACTGCTAAATGAACCCATGAGATCTCAACAAGAGCACAGTAATACACGCAGTCAGTTCCCTGCCCCAACTTGAGGGAAAGGAAAAATCTCCAATCTCAGCAGTTCAACCCCTTAGGCTACTTTCACACGACAGTGTATTTTGCGGTCTCCGATACGCATATTTTGCTGATAGATTGCGGACCCATTGATTTTAATGGGTCAGCAAAAAATGCTGACAGCACACTGTGTGCTATCCGCATCCGTAAATCCGTTCCGTAGCCCCGCAAAAAAAATAGAACATGTCCTATTCTTGTCCGTTTTGCGGACAATGATAGGCATTGTTAGAGTGCATCTGCACAAAAAACGGATGCCATACTGACGTCATCCGGTTTTCTTTGCGGATCCGCAATTTGCGGATCAGCAAAACCCAACGGTCGTGTGAAAGTAGCCTTAGACAATGACGTCAATAGTGACTAAAGCATCTAAAGTGTGGCAGCCAACGACAATCATGGAGCGTGTATGGGTTACCATGGCAGTTGGGGCCTAACAAAGGGATGCTTATTAGGCCATTATTATTATGCTGCCTGTCACTGTAACAATGGCAGGCAATAATGCTTTAGAATGCTAAGAATTTCAAAGAATTATATGAGCACTCAAAGGATCACTTATTCAAGTCACTTAGTGAGACAACAAAATGTAACATTATGTTTAATAATACAATTTCATAAATAAATTTCCATTAAAAAATAGTTTTTTTAAATAGTTGATTATAAAAAATACACATTTGATGCCACCACATTCGTAATAAACATAATTATTTACCATACAGCACAAGGTGTAAAAAAAGATAGTAGACTTATAGTTCTCACCCTTTCCCCTCCCAGCGTCTACTTCTCCTGCTTAATAGTGATGATCGAGCACCCCGATGTTCGGGTGTTCGGGTGCTCTGGCCGAACACTAGGTGGTGCTCAAGTGCTCGCCCGAGCACCCGAGTATAATGGAAGTCAATGGGAGAAGACCAGGCACCCCCTGCTCTGCAGAGGGGAGGGTATCTGGTCCATAGGGAAACATTAGAAAATGATGGAAACACCACAGAAATGGTTAGGGAACAGCATTGGGAGGATGTCTGGATGCATCTTGGACACCGAAGTCGCTGCTATTAAAGATGATGGCCGACTAGTACGCCACTTTACGGAATGACAAAAATACCCCAAAAAAACCCCAAGATAACATCGATTTTACAGGGAATATTGTTAGGAAACATAGATTTACTTGTACGTAAAGAGCAAGTGCTGCCAAAAATTACACGGATGAGGCACTCCCATACAACAGGTATATGATATAAAGGAGGACCTCATTCACATTGTGGTATAGCGGTGACATGCTGCTGCTGCGCAGACCGTCCCGAAAAATTTAATAGTGACACTCTGCTGCCGAGCTGACCGAAAAAAAATTTAAGGGACACATGCGGCTGCTGAGCTGACCTCCAAAAACTTTAAGGGACACATGCTGCTGCCACCTCACTATCGCTATTCGCCGCGAAAGGCCGGGGCCCCCCCAGCGGTGTGTGCCACGTCGGCCGTTCAACTCTCGCTCTCTGCTTCGTCGCCAGGGGGTCGCCTTCTTCAAGGTTCCATGGAGAGGGAGCCAGAAAAACGGCTACCACATCCAATGAAGGCAGCAGGCGCTTAAATTACCCACTCCCGACTTGGGGAGGTAGTGACAAAAATAACAATACAGGACTCTTTCGAGACCCTGTAATTGGAATGAATACACATAAAATCCTTTAACAAGAATCTATTGGAGGGCAAGTCTGGTGCCAGCAGTTGCGGAGAGAGGTTGTGTGTGGAAGAGCTCTGGTGTACTGAAGACTTGCTTGGGATTATTACATCTTTCCCAGCCCAGGGCCGCCTCTTCCCAGGAAGGTGGTAGGGCCCTGGGCCATGAGACCAGCCAAGGCCCAGGATCCTTCTCCCCGGGGTAGTCCGGCGGGGAGTAGGGGAGGTGAGTTACCAGCCTCTGAACCACCATCCACCCCAGGAGTGAGAAGATCCAGCAGGAGCCGTGTGGATGTGCCTCCTGCAACTCCTGGGGGTGAGGCCGTGTCCATCGCCGGTAAGTCCAGGGGGGCGGACAGTAGCCCCCAGGGTGAAGGACGGAGTGCTCCTGGAGGTGGGTCGCATCTGGTGGCGGGTGACTGGGGAAGCATGAAGCCCCGGGAGCCCGTCACCGCCTACAGCTCCAGGATCGCGGCCTACCTCCGGGAGTATGAGGAAGTTGGTAAGGCCCTGAAAAGAAGCCGGGAGGTCATCAGAATTGAGAGGCTGAAGGCCGACCGGGCCTCCAAAAGAAATAGGCCGGAAATCTCCCAGAAGGTGAGAAACCTGAAAGTAGAGATTAAGCGGCTGGAGGAGAAGAGGATGGAGATCTTGAACGTCAGCGGCCCCTTCAAAGAGAAACTCTCCAATGAGTCCAGATTCTTGGCGATGGAGGGGAAGCTGCCGGAGGAGGAGGAGGAAGCCTCTAGTGAGGAGGAAGAGATGGCAGAAGAAGAGGAGAGTGGAGAAAGTGGAGAGAATGGTGGGGAAAAAGGACAGACAATGGAGACAATGGACACTGGTATCCGAGCAGAGCAGATGCGTCTGCCCACCAGTTCTGAGGAGGAGTTTAGCAGTGGAGAGAGTGGTGAGAGTGGCGGCAGTGGAAGCAGTGGCATAGGGGGGCGTCTGATGGCTCAGATACGTACCCTGGAATCCCCCCGGATCAATGAAGGGTCCTTCGTTTTTGGGGACGAACTGCCAGAGGAGGATCCAGAGTAGAGATGAGCGAACATGCTCGTCCGAGCTTGGTGCTCGTTCGAGCATTAGGGTACTCGTAACTGCTCGATGCTCGGACGAGTATCTCGCCATGCTCGAGGAAATGGCAACTTCCGCATCGTGCTTTTTTGGCGCCTAAAAACACAGCCAATCACAAGCCAGGAGACTCTGCGTACCACCCAGCATCACGTGGGGCCCTTACATGTCGATAGCAGGGGTTGGCTGGCCTGATCAGGTGACCCTGGAATATACTACCGACTGGCCGCGGTGCTCGTCACAGATGCCGTCTGGATATCGTTAGGGATAGAGCTGCTGCCTTTCAGGGACAGTGTTAGGGCCTGAATTTAGTTCTCAGTTAGGCAGGGATCACCCACAAAGAACCCAACAGCCCTTCTAAGGGCAAGAAGACATTTTATTTATTTATTTTTGTCACTTGGCTGGCTGGCACTAGTAGTGCAGCTATCACCATATCTAACCCTGTTTTTTTTTTTTTTTGTTCTATCTCAGTGATACAAATCCATTGCACACAGCACTGTGGAACCATTCTGTGTGTCACAGTTCAGCACTGACTCACTCCAATCCATATATACTGTCCAGGTGACACTTTCTGTACGTCACACAATACAACCAAGTCATTTGCTACCAATATCATCTACCGCTTGATCCAGAAAATTCTCTGTGTGACATTTGTCTGGGTCACAGACTAAATAGCCACCGTTAACAGGGTGTCAGTCAGTTCTACCATATTTCCTGCACGTCACGTTCCAAAAAAAACAAAATATAAAAAAAAAAAATATTATTTCAGTTATTTTAGCTCAGTGATACAAATCCATTTTACTCAGCTGCGTGTAACCTTTCTGTGTGTCACAGTTCAACACATTCGCTCCCATCCGTATATACTGTCCAGGTGACACTTTCTGTACGTCACACAATACAACCAAGTCATTTGCTACCAATATCATCTACCGCTTGATCCAGAAAATTCTCTGTGTGACATTTGTCTGGGTCACAGACTAAATAGCCACCGTTAACAGGGTGTCAGTCAGTTCTACCATATTTCCTGCACGTCACGTTTCCAAAAAAACAAAATATATATAAAAAAAAATTATTATTTCAGTTGTTTTAGCTCAGTGATACAAATCCATTTTACTCAGCTGCGTGTAACCTTTCTGTGTGACGCAGTTCAGCATACTCACTCCAAACGGTATATACTGTCCAGGTGACACTGTCTGTACGTCACACAATACAACCAAGTCATTTGCTACCAATATCATCTACCGCTTGATCCAGAAAATTCTCTGTGCGACATTTGTCTGGGTCGCAGACTAAATAGCCACCGTTAACAGGGTGTCAGTCAGTCCTACCATAGTTCCTGCACGTTACATTCCCAAAAAAACAAAATTGTAAAAAAAATATAACAAAACAAATATAAAAAAAAAAAATATTTTTTCAGTTGTTTTAGCTCAGTGATACAAATCCATTTTAATCAGCTGCGTGTAACCTTTCTGTGTGTCACAGTTCAGCACATTCGCTCCCATCCGTATATACTGTCCAGGTGACACTTTCTGTACGTCACACAATACAACCAAGTCATTTGCTACCAATATCATCTACCGCTTGATCCAGAAAACTCTCTGTGCAACATTTCTCTGGGTCGCAGACTAAATAGCCACCGTTAACAGGGTGTCAGTCAGTCCTACCATAGTTCCTGCACGCTACGTTCCCAAAAAACAAAATTGTAAAAAAAATATAAAAAAACAAATATAAAAAAAAAAATAATTTTTCAGTTGTTTTAGCTCAGTGATACAAATCCATTTTACTCAGCTTTGTGTAACCTTTCTGTGTGTCACAGTTCAGCACATTTGCTCCCATCCGTATATACTGTCCAGGTGACACTTTCTGTACGTCACACAATACAACCAAGTCATTTGCTACCAATATCATCTACCGCTTGATCCAGAAAACTCTCTGTGCGACATTTCTCTGGGTCGCAGACTAAATAGCCACCGTTAACAGGGTGTCAGTCAGTCCTACCATAGTTCCTGCACGTTACGTTCCCAAAAAAACAAAATTGTAAAAAAAATATAAAAAAACAAATATAAAAAAAAAATATTTTTTCAGTTGTTTTAGCTCAGTGATACAAATCCATTTTACT
>ONZH01011945.1:0-28850 GCA_900303285.1 Rhinella marina
GATAAGGGTCCTTTTTTGTGTAAAAACAAAAAACAAACTGTTTGCTTTTTTTTTCGTTATTTTGCCATTCTTAGAGGACTCCAGTTTAAAAATCTGGGTGGGAAATTTGTGTGGTTATCTAAATTAATTATTTTCACTTCAGATTTATCACTGAGACTTTTAAAAAAAATTGCAAAAAAAAAAAAAAGAAATGCCAATGTCACTCCAGTAGAGGTGTGGTGTAAAAAACTGTTATAACATTTCTAGAAAAAAGTGTTAGGGTTAGAGATGTGCCAAGTTTAGCAAACAATGTGACTTTAAAGGGTTGTCCAAGTTATTTTTTTGTTCTTTATATGTTTCTAACTTGGTAACAGTTTTCACTCCAGTTTGTAATATGGGTGGAAAAGTGGGTGTGGTTAGCCATGTTAATGAGTTTTCACTCCAGATTTATCATTGCGACTTTTTTTTAAAAAAGTCGCAAAATAGTCGCAATCTCACTCCAGGAGGAGGGTGGAGTAGGAAAAGTGGAGTAGCTTCTCTAGACAGAAGTGTTAGGTTTAAGGACAAGCCACATTTATCACACAACCTGTGACGTTTGATAAATGTGGCACAAAGTACTCCAACATAGATGCAAGCAAAACTGACTTCAAATATTCTCTTCATGATAAATTCCCCCCACTGTGTTTCTAAAGCTGCTGGTTTCTCAGAGTTGACTGAGGGTCACATGACCTGTGATGTCACCTTATCTCCCTGGTCTGTGATGTTTCGTGTACAAGCCTCAGAGCTCAGATAACAGTCTGTACACGGGACGTCACTGGCTACGCCCCCTTTCTTTGCCGGGCTCCTGCTATCTGCTCTCTCCCTGGATTCCTTCAGATAAAACATTAACCCCTTCAGCCAGAACACACTGAGGGCTCAAGGCTTTACAACAAATAGTAGCTGCAGCAGTGAGAGGAGACAAATGCTGGGCAATGAGCTATAGAGGAATTGTACAAGAACAGGTAGGGAGAATTTCCTGTGTGTATCAGCAGTGTCATTGTACTGCTGGGACTTGTAGTCCTACACAAACAAAATGCTGCTGAGTATCCCAGCAGGCAGACATGTACTCACAGCACTTATATTCACTGCCTTTGCAGAGAAGGGGGGAGGGGCAGAGATTGTTATTACTGCATGTAAACAAAGGCCAGAAGAGAACCAGGGAAATGAGGAAATATAGATTTTTTTTTGCCTAAAACTTACTGAACTTAGTTATATATTGCTACCCATCAGATTTACAGTGCTATATTTTTTTTCCATAACTTGGACAACCCCTTTAAGCAAAACTGACTTCAAATATTATGCTCACAATAAATTCCCCTCCCCATGTTCATTACCTTTGCTGTTATCATCTAAGATAAATCTCAAAGTAATAAACCTTAGGGTTCATGCACACAAACATATTTTCTTTATGTTTTTGTTCCGTTTTTTTTTTTGGCGGACCATATGCGGAACTATTAATTTCAAGGGGTCCGCAAAAAAAAACTAAAGTTACTCCATGTGCATTCCGTTTCCATATGTCCGTTCCAGAAAAAAATTGAACATGTCCTATTATTGTCCGCATTACGGACAAGGATAGGATTGTTCTATTAGGGGTCAGCTGTTCCGTTCCACAAAATACGGAATGCACATGGATGTCATCCATATTTTTTGCGGACAGCAAAATACATACGGCTGTGTGCATGACCCCTTAAAAGCAAGTGATCGGAGGCAGAAAATATGTTGTTGATGGCCTGATGTTCATTTTCATCAGGACGATCCTTAGGATCAGAGTGGGGTTACTTGGGCTCACCATATGATATTATTCTCAGGGCCCAACTGCTATATCAATAAGGTCTAGGTTTTGATTCAAATAAATAGACCCTAGAGGTAAGTTATGGGCTCCAAAAGCAGCTCCAAATGTCTTTTTTGTCCTGGCCCACTATGGTATCAAAGCCTGGACCCACCAGAGGAATCTCTGGTACTCTGGTAGACAAGTCCTACGATATGGATATGAGATAGAGATATAGATATAAGGTGCACTGTACGACTATTATGACAGACTCCCATCTAGTAGCTAAAAGCTAATCTTAGACTTTTTTCACATGCATCCACAGAATCCAATAGGTAGGAAGATTTCAGTCTGGGAGTCAATTAACTGGGTTTATCAGAGCTTAAGAGACAGCTGTTTGGCAGTGGCATATACAAATAGTACGTGGCATCATCGCATCCTGTGACATCACAGCATTCCATGACATCACAGTCTTGGTCCTTGTATAAGAACATATAGTAGTTCAACAAATAGATATACCTCTCCAATTCCAGACAGTGCAAGACAGGAAGACTTTGTATTGGCTTCAGATCACAGCAGTAACACCCAGAAAGAATATTGATTTCCTTCTGCACATTAATCTTGGTTAAAATCCAGCTTTATGTTTTGTCAACTAAAAACTCATATAATCAGAGGCGTCGCTACCGGCGGGGGGCGACGGCTCCGGGCCCAGTGAGTCAGGGAGGGCCCAGCAAGGATGACTATCAGGCGAATACAAGTGAGCGCTTCCATTATGGAAGCGCTCACTTGTATTTAGCAACCCCTATCAGACCTCAGATCAGCCCTCCCAGCCACATAAGACTAAAATAAAAAACCTTACTTACCTGTCCCGCACTGCGGCTGCCCTCCGGTCCGGCGCTCCACTGTTTTCCCTGGCTGGCGCGCACTATGACTTATGTGGCTGGGTGGGCTGATCTGAGGTCTGATGGGGGCACAGTAGGCTGATGTGAGGTCTGATGGGGGCACAATACGCTGATCTGAGGTCTGATGGGGCACAATACGCTGATCTGAGGTCTGATGGGGGCACAATACGCTGATCTGAGGTCTGATGGGGGCACAATACGCTGATCTGAGGTCTGATGGGGGCACAGTAGGGTGATGTGAGGTCTGATGGGGGCACAATACGCTGATCTGAGGTCTGATGGGGGGCACAGTAGGGTGATGTGAGGTCTGATTAGGGCACAATACGCTGATCTGAGGTCTGATGGGGGCACAGTAGGCTGATGTGAGGTCTGATGGGGGCACAATACGCTGATCTAAGGTCTGATGGGGCACAATACACTGATCTGAGGTCTGATGGGGCACAATACGCTGATCTGAGGTCTGATGGGGGCACAATACGCTGATCTGAGGTCTGATGGGGGCACAGTAGGGTGATGTGAGGTCTGATGGGGCACAATACGCTGATCTGAGGTCTGATGGGGCACAGTAGGGTGATGTGAGGTCTGATTAGGGCACAATACTCTGATCTGAGGTCTGATGGGGCACAATACGCTGATCTGAGGTCTGATGAGGGCACAATTCCCTGATCTGAGGTCTGATGGAGGCACAATACGCTGATCTGAGGTCTGATGGGGCACAGTAAGGTGATGTGAGGTCTGATGGGGCACAATACGCTGATCTGAGGTCTGATGGGGCACAGTAGGCTGATGTGCCCCCATCAGACCTCACATCAGCCTACTGTGCCCCATCAGACCTCAGATCAGCGTATTGTGCCCCATCAGACCTCAGATCAGCGTATTGTGCCCCATCAGACCTCACAATACGCTGATCTGAGGTCTGATGGGGGCACAATACACTGATCTGAGGTCTGATGGGGGCACAATACGCTGATCTGAGGTCTGATGGGGGCACAATATGCTGATCTGAGGTCTGATGGGGCACATTCTGCTGATCTGAGGTCTGATGGGGGCACAATATGCTGATCTGAGGTCTGATGGAGGCACAATACGCTGATCTGAGGTCTGATGGAGGCACAATACGCTGATCTGGGGTCTGATGGGGGCACAGTAGGGTGATGTGAGGACTAATGGGGGCACATTCTGCTGATCTGAGGTCTGATGGGGGTACAATACGCTGATCTGAGGTCTGATGGGGCACAGTAGGCTGATGTGAGGTCTGATGGGGGCACAATACGCTCATCTGAGGTCTGATGGGGGCACAATACACTGATCTGAGGTCTGATGGGGGCACAATACGCTGATCTGAGGTCTGATGGAGGCACAATACGCTGATCTGAGGTCTGATGGGGGCACAATACGCTGATCTGAGGTCTGATGGGGGCACATTCTGCTGATCTCAGGTCTGATGTGGGCACAATACGCTGATCTGAGGTCTGATGGGGACACAATACGCTGATCTGAGGTCTGATGGAGGCACAATACGCTGATCTGAGGTCTGATGGGGGCACAGTAGGGTGATGTGAGGACTAATGGCACATTCTGCTGATCTGAGGTCTGATTGGGGGGCACAGTAGGCTGATGTGAGGTCTGATGGGGGCACATTCTGCTGATCTGAGGTCTGATGGGGGCACAATATGCTGATTTGAGGTCTGATGGGGCAAAATACACTGATCTGAGGTCTGATGGGGCACAGTAGGCTGATCTGAGGTCTGATGGGGGCACAGTAGGCTGATCTGAGGTCTGATGGGGGCACAGTAGGGTGATGTGAGGACTGATGGGGGCACATTCTGCTGATCTGAGGTCTGACGGGGCACAATACGCTGATCTGAGGTCTGATGGGGCACAGTAGGCTGATGTGAGTCTGATGGGGGCACAATACGCTGATCTGGGGTCTTATGGGGCACAATATGCTGATCTGAGGTCTGATGGGGGCACAGTAGGCTGATCTGAGGTCTGATGAAGGCACAGTGGGCTGATCTGAGGTCTGATGGGGGCACAGTAGGCTGATCTGAGGTCTGATGGGGGCACAGTAGGCTGATCTGAGGTCTGATGGGGGCACAGTAGGCTGATGTGAGGTCTGATGGGGGCACATTCTGCTGATCTGAGGTCTGATGGGGGCACAATACGCTGATCTGAGGTCTGATGGGGGCACAAGACGCTGATCTGAGGTCTGATGGAGGCACAATACGCTGATCTGAGGTCTGATGGGGGCAAGGGACTGTTAGTTTAGTGATGTAAAAACTGGGGACAAGTTTCCTTTAAAATAGGAGTCCCCTTGTTTTTTACTCCTATTACTCCTATATTTTACTGCATTATATGGTAGAGTATTTACACTAGGGTATGTAGAAAGTCTATTGTACTGTACTTAACAGCACAGATGATCTAGCAGTTTATACAGTCATCTTTCTAATACAATATTATAACCACAACTAGTAGTATGTGCCTGTGAAGTTGGAAACGTGCGTTTGGGAAGCCACTAAGTGGGGGGCCGACTCAAGTATGTTTCGCCCCCCCCTGTGCTGAACCTCTAGCTACACCTCTGCATATAATACAAGTACCCAAAGGCATTTACACATTTCGGATAATAACTATAATATTTCACCCTAAACATGGGAAAACAACAATGCTCTGTAAAACACCTGTAAAAATTAGAGCACAAATTGTTCACATAGTGGGGGAAAAAAGTATTTGATACACTGACGATTATGCAACTTTTCCCACCTACAATGAATGGAGAGGTCTGTAATTTTTATCATAGGTACACTTCAACTGCGAGAGACAGAATCTAAAAAAAAAATTAAAATCCAGAAAATCACATTGTATGATTTTTAAATAATTAATTTGCATTTTATTGCATGAAATAAGTATTTAATCACCTAACAACCAGCAAGGATTCTGGCTCTCACAGTCCTGTTAGTTTTTCTTTAAGACGCCCTCCTACTCTGTACTCATTACCTGTATTAGTTGCACCTGTTTGAACTTGTTACCTGTATAAAAGACACCTATCAACACACTCAGTTAATCACACTCCAACCTCTCCACCATAGCCAAGACCAAAGAGCTGTCTAAGGACATCAGAGACAAAATTGTAGACCTGCACAAGGCTGGGATGGGCTACAGGAGAATAAGCATCAGCTTGCTGAGAAGGCAACAACTGCCTCAATTATTAGAAAATGGAAGAAACACAAGATGACTATCAATCTTCCTCAGTATGGGGCTCCATGCAAGATCTCACCTCATGGGGTAAAGATGATTCTGAGAAAGGTCAGGAATCAGCCCAGAACTACACGAGAGTACCTGGTCAATGACCTGAAAAGAGCTGGGACCACAGTCTCAAAGATTACCATTAGTAATACACTACATTGTCATGGATTCAAATCCTGCAGGGCATGCAAGGTCCCCCTGCTCACACAGCACATGTCCAGAACTATTTGAGGTTCGCCAATGACCATCTGGATGGTCCAGAGGAGGCATGAGAGAATGTCATGTGGTCAGATGAGACCAAACTAAAAGGTTTTGGTATCAACTCCACTCGCCATATTTGGAGTAAGAAGAAGAGTGAGTGCAACCCTAGGAACACCGTCCCAACCGTGAAACATAGGGGTGGAAACATCATACTTTAGTGGTGCTTTTCTATAAAGGGGACAGGATGACTGCACCGTATTGAAGGGATGATGGATGGGGCCATGTATTGTGAGATTTTGGCAACCTCCTTCCCTCAGTAAGAGCATTGAAGATGGGGTGTGGCTGGGTCTTCCAGCATGACTATGCCCAAAGCAGACAGCCAGGACAACTAAAGAGTGGCTCCGTAAGAAGCATTTCAAGGTCCTAGAGTGGCCTAGTCAGTCTCCAGACCTGAACCCAATAAAAAATCTTTGGAGGGAGCTGAAACACAAAGTAGCCCAGTGACAGCCCCAAAACCTGAAAGATCTGGAGAAGATCGGTATGGAGGAGTGGGCCAAAATCCCTGCTGCAGTTTGTACAGCAATAAAAGAGAGAAAATCTGTAGGGGGATGGCACTGCACGGCTTGGTAGATCAATGGTTGTAGTAGTCCTTCGACTTGGGGGCTGTAGTAAATGCTCTGTGGTGCTCAGCATATGTAATAAAGTAGTGAGACTTGTAATAAATGAGCAGAAAGTTAGAAGAATACGCGGCACTCACCAGAATTCTCTTGTATCTTCAGGCTTTATTGAATAAAAAAACTCACATAAAGATGGGGTCTGGGGCGGACGCCGATCTGTGCACTCAGGAGCCAGCGGCCGCTGTCCCGGTACACTGTAACGGGGCAGCAGCGTAACAGCAGCACAAAAGCTTAGGAACACACTTAAAAAGTATGAAAATATGTAAAACACAATTGTATAAGGGGGCTAAAGGTAGTAATGCACACTTAAAGAATGAGTTTATGACCCAATGAACACACCCAGGTCGTTTCTGTCATTCAGGCCAAGGGGTCCTAGTGCCCCTGATCTGATGATCCACATCACTTCTTTTTGTAGCAATATTTTATGTCTATCACCTCCCTGTGGTGGTACATGCACGATTTCTATACCCGCAAAAGACAACACATTTGCATTTCCCTGGTCAAGAACTACTGGAAATGTCTAACCTCTGTAATTGAAAACAAAGGTTTCTGTACCAAATATTACGTTCTGCTTTTCTATTGTATCAATTACTTATTTCATGCAATAAAATGCAAATTAATTATTTAAAAAATCATACAATGTGATTTTTTTCATTAAAATGGAAACGGTTTTTGATTGAAAGGTGGTTACCTTTAGGGTATGTACTCATTTACTGAAACTAGCATATCTTTAGTGAAGGAAGTGGCTGCAATGACTTGCGACATAATTTTTTAAAAGGCATACATCTTTTAAAAAATGTGCTGCATTTTAACCTCCCAGAGAAGTAGGTAATCAAATCAGGTATATATTGCTGCCAGAAATATATGTCACTTTCACTTATTTGATAAATTTGACCTAACCTATGTACTTTTGATAACCTAGCCCACTTTTCTCATATTTGACAATTTGCTATTTATTTAGTGTCAAAAACCTGGAATAATCTGAATAGTTAATATTGGCCAGCGTATTTGTTTCCCTCAACATGATCATATTGCCTACTGGGACAAAAAAAGAAATAAATCATAAAAATATGTACAATGCTTATGGAATGTATTCAGATCCTTTCACTTTTTTCACACGTGTTTTGATCAAAATATATTGGCTGAGAGTCTCAGATTTTATCATATCAGAGTGAGGGCTTAGTCCATATATAATATTTGCATCTACTGTATGAGTACATTATTTTCATTATAAATGTAGCCATGCACATCCACATATTTAGTTATCATACCATGCAGGATGTTTTGTATATTTTTCCCATGACTTTTAAAGTTTATGTTCTTGAAGGAGAGGCACCTTCATGTGTGAATGCGCTCCTATTTTACCTTGGGAGTAGCATTCTTGTGCACTTTTTGCCCCGCCTACTCCTTAGGTGACCTTGATTAGCTGTGTGTGTTCCTCCTCTCACTGGTTGCTTGATGCGCACAGAGGTAACTAGGAGCAGCACATTATACAGTATATGCAGGATCTGCTCTCCTGAATGTAGATGCTGAACGGCATAGGTAGGTTTACAATAGGACCTGCTTGACTGAGACCACCTTTGCGTTGGGTAGGTGGGCACAGATGTGTTTTGATCAAAATATATTGGCTGAGAGTCTCAGATTTTATCAGAGTGAGGGCTTAGTTCATATATAATGTTTGCATCTACTGTATGAGTGCATTATATTTTGTGATTTTTCTTTTATGTTGCCGGTTTGTTCCAAAATAAAAAATAACATTTTTCACCATAATCACTGCACTCAATATCCCATAATGACAAAGTGAAAACGAAATCTTCAAAGTCTTTGCTAATTTATTGAAAACAGAAAAGTAAAATATTGCATTGACATAAGTATTCAAAGGCTTTAAACAGTACTTGGTTGAAGAACATTTGGCAGCGATTACAGCCTCTAGTCTTTTTGGGTATGATGTCACAAGGTTTGCACACCTGGATTTATGGATTTTCTGCCATTCTTTTCTGCAGACCCTCTAAAGCTCTATCGGGGCGAGTTGGATTCAAGTCAGAGCTCTGGCTGGGCCACTCAAGGACATTCATAGAGTTGTCTCTAATCACTCCTGTGTTGACTTGGTTATGTGCTTAGGTTCATTGTCTTGTTGGAAGGTGAACCTTCAGCCAGAGTGAGGTCCAAACACTCTGGATCAGGTTTTAATTAAGAATATCTTTGTACGTTGATCCATTCAGCTTTACCTCAACCGTGATTAGTCTCCCTTTCCCAGACACTGAAAACACTACCACATCATGATGCTGCCACCTCCAAGCCTAACTACAGGGATGGTATTGGGCAGGTGATAAGCAGTGCCTGGTTTCCTTAAGTGAAAAGTTCTCCATAAATTCACCTCAAATACACAGTGCTATCAGTTTGTTTTTACCTGTTATTGGATAAGTCTTCCAGTAGTTCTTTAATAGTCAGGAAAAGCGATCACTTAGTTTTTTATAGCAGACTTCATTTCTCTGTGCAGTAATTTGGTATATCTTCACTGTACTGTACCTACAGGAGATACTACATTTACCACAAGAAAACAATGGTCACATACGAAACCCACATATGAACATGGAAGGAATATAATTAAAGCTGAGAGTAAATACGTTATGGCATATTTATGTATGTTCTTATGAGTAGGGTTCATAGTACATGGCTTTCTGAAAAAAAAAGGCCTCTAGATGTCATTTTTCAGCTTTATCAAAACTTAGTTTTCCAGACAGTACATATTAGTATTACCATGTTGCACTGTATCTAGATTGCCTTCTACACATACATGACAATAGTTTTGCATACTTGAGAGTCCAACGTTTTGTTTTCTGCTGCTGCTATTGTTTGGAGCAGGAGGGGTGCTTCTGGATAGGATGTACACATCAAGTGCATGTGTATAGAATATGTCTCCCTTTTTGTGTATGAAGGGCCTGGATGTATTTCTGGAGGGTAATAATATTACAGGTTATAGTTACTAGAGAGGGGTCGTTGATCCAGGGAGTTATTCTGATTGCCTGATTGGAGTCGGGACGGAATTTTTTTCCCCTAAAGTGAGTAAAATTGGCTTCTACCTCACAGGGTTTTTTTTTTTTGCCTTCCTCTGGATCAACTTGTAGGAAAACAGGCTGAACTGGATGGACAGATGTCTTTTTTCGGCCTTACAAACTATGTTACTATTACTATGTTACTATGTTACTATGTTTGGACTGATTAGATGGCTGCCTGCCATTTAGTCTCACAAAGACACAGAGAAATTATTCAATGTTAAAAGTGAACCAACAAAGTGATAATTCTCATGTTTTGAGAAAATTTTCCCCTCGCAAAATCAGTGGACTAATAAATATGTTTCCTTTTTATTCTTTCATAGCTCCCAGCGCCAGATGACACAATATTTCTGTGCCATTTTGGTTAATAGGTTGGTGGACCTGTCGCCAAAGTATGTGTTCATTAGCCCCTTGGTGCATTATAATAAACATGTAATTCATGTAATGCCTTGTGTTAGGGCACCATTCTGCACATGCTCAATATGGGGATCACACAGGCACCACTTATCAACAGTGGGACCCATGTGTGATAGACAGCCAAGCAACCCTAACAAACAGGATCAGAGGAACAGTTAGTCCCTGAGAAGTTGTGGTCAATTGAAACTGTGACATCCAAGGTGTTTCACAGAGAGTGGAGGTTACCTATGTCACTCCACTGCCACCCCATGGCAGGATCATGGGGCAGCAAAGGGGGCCTAACAAAGACCAACACAGACTCAGGCAAAACTGACTTCACATTTTCCCTCATAATAAATTCCCCCAAAAGAGAGTCCAGATCACAATTTTTTTTCCTACTGTTCCCCCACTGTCTAAACTCAAAGCTGCACTAAAATACACAGTCTGGACTGCTGTGCTGTTATAATGGTGAGGACTTGTGCGCATGCACAGCAGTCCTGACAATGTATTTTAAGGCCTCATGTAGACATCCGTGAAAACCCGGACTGTGCTCCTGCTTAGTGCAGGAGCGCACAACGTCATTGGTTGCTATGATGTCGTGCGCTTCGTGCCGCAGCCGCCGTACAGTAATACACTATATGAGTTTATTACTGTACAGCGGCGGCAGCACGAAGCTCACTCAGCAGGAGCACAGTCTGGGTTTTCACTGTGCAAAGGCTGTGTGCATGAGCCCTGACTCTAAGTGCTAACAGCAGGAGAATGGGGCACAGAAGGAAAATAAAAAATAGAGATCTGGACTCCTTATCTACAGTACTACTCATGTATTACTGTAGATAATGGTCCAAAATTGGGGTGACAGATTCCCTTTAAGACCATCTGTCACGACAGGGGAATTGTGAGCCCTGACTTCAACCCCACCTCTGTCCCTGCCTACTTGTATGACCCGTTCTAGCCAACGGCGCACAACTGGACGACAATCCCTAGCCTAAGTACATGCTGGGGTGTACAGGGAAGGGGGTAAAAATAGGAGAAAACCATAAACAAATGACAGAACAGACACACACAATAACTAGTAGTCACCAAGCAAAGGGTCAAACCGGGAGGTCACGTCAAAGCCAAAGGAGCGAGCAGAAACAAGGGGAACGTAGTCGAATACACAAGCCGAAGTTGAGTTCAAAAGTCAAAGATGATCAAATTGCAAGCTCTGGCAGGAAGACCAATCTTAGGCACCCTGTGGCTGGCAGGCTGCCGGTTTAAATAGGGTTCCAAGTAGGTCATGTGATGAGGCGGTGTTACGTGACCTAATTCCCAAACTGAAACAGGAAGTGCTTGCTTAAATAGGTTTCCAAGTAGGTCACGTCACGTGGCCAGCGTCACGTGACCTATAGCACACATATTCATAGCTGAGCGCTGGCCCCCCTGCCAGCGCTCAGAAGCTCCTCCTGCCTGTCGTCAAGGGGATGGGGAGGACACCGGCCATGCTGAGACTGAAGGCGCGCCGGGTCCTCCTTGCCCCTGTTGTCATGGAGACGAGGATGCACATCTCATCCTTGCTCCTGAACAACAGTGGGAGTCCGGCGGCGCTGCACGGAGGAAGCGCGCCGCCGGCTCCCCGTGACAGTACCCCCCCCTTCACGAGGGGCCACTGGACCCTTACTTGCCGGAGCCAGTTTCTCAGGATGACACTGATGAAACCTCTTAATCAGAGTGTCTGCATACATCTTGATGACTGGTACCCAGGACCTTTCTTCCGGACCAAACCCCTTACAGTGCACCAAATATTGAAAAGAGTTTCGAACCTTTCTCACATCTATGACTCTAGATATCTTGTGTTCTGATTGTCCTGCCACCTCCACCGACGTTGGAGGCCCTTTAGTAGGACAAACTGGTGTAACATACTTCTTAAGCAATGACTTGTGGAACACATTGTGGATCCGAAAGGAGTCAGGCAAGTGCAGCTGGGTTAATCACATGTATTATCTCATACGGGCCAATGAATCGGGGGGTGAATTTATTTGAAGGTACCTTCAAGCGTAGATTTTTAGTGGACAACCATACCCTATCCCCCATTTTACAATCAACACCTTGCGAGCGCCTTTTGTTTGCTTTAGTTTTCTGAATTTCCTTGGCTTTCTTCAGGTTCGACTGAACCTGGGCCCAAACTGTGCACAGTTCTTTGATGACGAGGTTAGCCTCTGGAACCAAATAGGCAGATGAAGAAAAAGAACCAAACCACGGATGGAACCCCAGGTTACAGAAAAACGGCGACATACCGGTGGACAAATTCACTTGATTATTAATAGCAAACTCAGCAAGAGACAGATATTTCATCCATAAGTGTTGATTGTCAGAAACATAACTTCTAATATATTGCTCCAGAGACTGGTTTAGGCGTTCAGTTTGACCGTTGGTTTCCGGATGGAAGGCCGACGAAAATGACAGAGAAGTATTCATTTTACGGCAAAAGGCTCTCCAAAACTTGGAAACAAACTGAACGCCTCTATCAGACACAATGTTCTCTGGAATACCATGCAACCTTACTACGTGATCGACAAACAGAGAGGCCAAGGTTCTAGCATTGGGTAATTTTGACAATGGAATAAAGTGGCACATCTTACTAAATCTATCAACCACTACCCACACCACAGTCTTACCCTCAGAACAAGGCAGGTCAGTAATAAAATCCATAGACACATGGGACCATGGTCTATCAGGAATAGGTAAAGGATGTAACTCACCCACCAGTTGTGTTTTAGGATTCTTGGACCCGCCAAAGATTTCACAGGAAGACACAAAGACCTGAACGTCTCTAGATACCGAGGGCCACCAATAAAATCTAGAAACAAGCTCTTTGGTGGCATTTATGCCCGGATGTCCACTTAAAACGGAGTTATGGCACTCATAACATCAAGGAATACGGAGTAAGGATATAGCCCAAGAAGGCAACCTCTTGGACTCCAAAAATACACTTTTCTCCCTTAACAAATAATCAATTTTTCTGAAATACCTCTAGCACTTGTCTAGTGTGCGAGACATGCGAGTCCCAGTCAGCGGAGAAGATGAGGATATCGTCAATATAGACGATCATTAGTGTTGAGCGAGCACCTCTGTGCTCGTATACTCGGGTGCTCTGGCCGAGCACTAGGGGTTGCTGAGCACCCAAGCATAATGCTAGTCAATGGGACTAAACCAGGCACCCCCCGCTCAGAAGAGAGGAGGGTGTCTGGTTAATAGAAAAAGGTCAGAATCGCGACTTCTCCTCTTTTACTCCTTTCACTCGTAAAAGTATGCTAATTAACTGAATTTGTACTCATTAGCATACAAATGTGTACGCATTAGCATACGAATGCGTACGCATTAGCATACAAATGCGTACCAGCGAACAAACGTGCGTGGAAGAGACTCGAGCATTGCGCTCGAGAACACTCGGTGCTCGGCCGAACACCGAGCAGACCCGAGCGTAGGCATGCTTGGCCGAACAGCGAGTTCGGCCGAGCATGCTCGCTCAACACTAACGATCATAAATCTACCAATAAAGGGCCTAAAAATGTCATTAACAAAATTTTGAAAAACAGCAGGCGCATTGCTTAACCCGAAAGGCATTACTAAATACTCATAATGGCCTTTCCGGGGTATTAAAAGCTGTCTTCCATTTGTCCCCCTCTCTAATTCTGATTAAATTATAAGCCCCTTTAAGGTCCAGTTTTGAGAACCAACAAGCTTCTTGTACTTGGTTCAGATCTGAACCAAGGGGTAAGGGATACCGATTTTTAATGGTGATTTTGTTCAACTCCCTGTAATCTATGCAGGGCCTTAAACCCCCATCTTTTTGCTCACAAAAAAGAAACCTGCCCCCATAGGTGATACAGAGGGCCTTATATGTCCCTTGAGCAGACTTTCCTTCAGGTAGTCCTTCATAGCCTGACGCTCTAGGGCGGAAAGATTGTAAATCCGACCTTTAGGATATTTAGATCCCTCAATGAGGTTGATGGTACAATCATAAGGTCTATGAGGTGGAAGGCAATCCGTCTCTGACATAGAAAACACATCTGAAAAGTAATTGATATACTTGGAAAGCACCCATGAATCAATGGTAACCCCAGCTTGTATTACAGATTTACAACAACTATTGCAATTAGTCCCCCACTTCTCCAATTCCCCTGAGGTCCAATTAATAACAGGGTTATGAACCCGTAACCAAGGCATACCAAGGATAATATCAGCGGGCAAATTTTTTAAAATAAGGAAGGAACAAGTTTCAGAATGCAAAGCACCAATCATTAGAGTAACATCAGGGGTACAATACTCCATCGTCCCATTAGAAAGAGGGGTGGAATCAAGGGCAATAATGTGAACAAAACTCTTTAAAGGAATTATTGGCATCCCAAGAGATAAGGTTAAACTATAATCAATGAAATTAGAAGCAGACCCCGAGTCAATAAATGCCCAAACCCGTATGCATGCCATCAGAAATGGTAATTGGTAACAAAATCTTCTCTCTTACCACCCTGGGGGGTACCTTACTCTTCGGGGAAACCACACGGAACACTTTCTTTGAAGGAGGAAGTTTAGGACATTGCTGGAACCAGTGATCCATCTTGCCACAATAAAAACAGGCCCCTCTCAAACGTCTCTCACGGTTATCCCAAGCTGCATTGGCTCTTCTTGAGGATCCACTACCAATGGTCTCGGAGGAGGAGCGTCGGGTGGAACAACCACTTGAGTAGTAGTAGTCAGGCGTTCTCTCTGTCTCTCTCATAAACATCGGTCCAGTCTGATAGCTAACGTCATAGTCGAGTCTAAGGTATCAGGGGAGGGATAACTTACTAATAAGTCCTTGAGGTCCTCAGAAAGTCTTAACCTGAACTGACTCTTTAGCGCTGGATCATTCCAGCCTGAGGGAACACACCATTTCCAAAATTCAGTGCAGTAGTCCTCGACTGGACGATTACCCTGACAGAGAAATCTGAGTTGGTTCTCGGCAACTGCGGCCTTATCAGGTTCATCATAGAGAAAACCTAAGGCCTGAAAAACAGGGAGACGACAAACAGGGAGAGTCTGAGGGAAGCAAAAAGGCCCACTCCTGCGGTTCTCCCTGCAACAGCGAGATTATGATCCCGACTCTCTGCTGCTCGGAGCCTGAGGAGTGAGGACGCAGGCGAAAGTAGAGTTTACAACTCTCTTTAAAGGTGACAAAATTTTTTGATCCCCCGAAAAATGGTCGGGCAGTTTAACGTGGGGTTCTAAGGTTTGAATGGAGGGAGCAGCTACAGGTGTGGTCTGAAGCTGCTCCTGATGCTGGAGTCTTTCTGCCAGATCTTGTATCATTTGGGCCATATTGTGCATCTGGTCAGTAAGGACTCGCATCGGCTCCATGTAGGTAAAGGCCTGAGATTCTGTCACAACAGGGGAATTGTGAGCCCTGACTTCAACCCCACCTCTGTCCCTAAAACAAGTAGATTGGTGATGCGCACTATCTCTACATTTGTTTTTTATCTATAGTATTTGTTGAATTCCAAATATGGAAGAAAATGTGTATATTCGCAATATGGAAGGAGATGTATATATTTGTATTCTAGTAGAGAAGCATATATAGGTTACATTTATTATATATAATATACATAACTCGTTACAAGAATACAGAACTTAGTTTATGTTTTCCAAATAATGTATATTTATTATAGAATTTTAGTAAAAATGGTTGTTTTTGTATGAAAAAGATATATAAAAATGAGAAAAAATGAAAAAACAAAAAATGTGTAAAAAACAAAAACAAAAAATATTTAGGGTACAAATATATAAAAAAATATTAAAATATCAAAATATCAGCGCTGAAAATACACCAACCCTATTCATTAATTGGTTATTGGCATTATTGGTATGCATGAAAGAAATCCATAAACCCTGTTCATTAATTATTGGTATGCATAAAAGATCATGGTATATAATGTGGAAAATATAAAGTCATAGCATGAATGCAATATGTCTGCTATAAAGAAAAAAGATAGTGGCGTTATTTCTGATCAAAATGAGCACAGGGTGTAGCCGGCATAAATAAAGAACAGTCCTCTTTATGGATGCTGTCTTATTTCTTATAGTAGATGGAAGGATACTACGTTTGTATATTTCAGTACATTACCCCTCCGTTCGTTGGTGGATCCGGTGGGGAGCGATGTCAGTTCACCAGCTCCAGCAGTGTGTAGCTCACAGCACGAGGACGCTGGACGTTATCCTGCGCACGCTTCTTCTCCTCCGCTGTGGAAGTAGAGTATAGCGATACTGTCCGTGGCGTCCCACGTGATCGCTCTCTCTGTTATATGCTCCTTAGAAGGTTTTGTAAGTTCCTTGGGAAGTTTTGTATCTTGTATGATACGTTGTTGTTTCTTTCTTTGGTTTTGCAATGGACTAAGATTAATATACAGTCTCTTATGTCCAATGGGAGATAATAGTTGCGATTGCCAGTTTTATTCGTCCTTCTGTCACCAAACGCGTTTCAGGGCTACACTTGCCCCTTCCTCAGTGGTATATGGACTCTTTTTACTTATCTGGCATATTTATAGCGTCCTTGATTGGGCCCCTCCTGTTTTTTCTGGGGGGTTTCTTGCAATCTCTGGATTTGTGATTTGATTTCCCTGTGGATTGGGTTTTTTAACTTTTTATGAATATAAAATTGTAATTGAAAGTTAGTGGTGGTGGTTAGATAGTATGTAAGGCGCATAATGGTTAATATACACATAAAATATAGTTTGTAAGAACAATAATACAACAATAATGGATAAAACAAATGTATCACCAATAGACAACCATTACAATAAAAACAATGATAAAAAATATTAAAAATAAAAAAATATATTAGTAAAAAATGACAATAGTAAAATAGTAAATAGGTAACAAAGTATATGTAGCAGCTATATTTTTTTCAATGTTGTGGTATCCATTCTATGTCATAGATATTTGCCATATATATATATATATATGATGCACCTATACATTTGCTGTTTGGACTTCAATATAAGGTAAGTATTCAGGGTAAGTGTATATATATTTGAGTATAAAATAATTCAAATATGTAAATTATGTTTCTTCCTGTCATATTATTCTTTATTTTTTGTTTTTATTTCTTACTTTCCCACCTTCCATTTTTTATATCTCACTTTATTATTTTTTATTCTTTGTTTTTCATTTTAATTTTTCATTTTAATTTTTCATTTTTCATTGCTTTATTATTTCTTCTTTTTTCTCTCTTTTTTCTTTTCTATTCTCTCTTTATTTTCGGTCTACTTGTTTGTCTTATTTGCTTTTTATTTTTATTCTGAATTTTAGAGAGATATGGATGCAGGTGGATGAGGATGCAAATGGTTGGGGATGCAGGTGAATATTGAGTGTCGTATAGGGATGGGGGGCCTCCCGAGGAGGGGAGATTAGAGTGCTGGTAATTAAACAGTCGGTCTCTGATGTCCCGTCCCCTAAGGGCACCCATTCCGTCTCTACAGAAAACCGAATATTTCCATATCTAAATTAAGTCCATTCGGGACTATGGTATCGAATTTGAAGATTTTTCTCGATTCTAACCGGGACATGTTATTGATATGATTCCCACCCCTCCATTGTTTCGGAACTCTCTCTATGGCTGCAAAGGTAAGATCCTTTGGATTTTGATTATGATGTTCTTTGAAATGTTTTGAAACAGTATGTAGTTCATAGCCCTTTCTTATATTGTTAATATGTTCCGCGATTTTCTTTTTTAAAGGTCTTTTGGTTCTTCCAATGTACTGTTTATCACAAGTACATTGGAGTAAATAGATAACATCTGTTGAGTTACACGTTAGGCACTCGTTAATATCCTGACTGTATGTATTTTTTGTGAAAGTTACCTTCTCTATTTTTCTCGAAAATTTGGTGACTCTGCAGTTACTGCATATTCCACATCTGAAGAAACCTTTTATATTTAACCACGTTTGTTTATCTTTTGTTTTTTTATTCTTAACCGTGGGAGCAATTTTGATCCCTAAGTTTGGAGCTTTTGTATAGACCAGTGATTTTCAACCAGTGTGCCTCCAGCTGTTGCAAAACTACAACTCCCATCATGCCCAGGCAGCCTACAGCTATCAGCCTACAGAAGGGCATGGTGGGAGTTGTAGTTTTGCAACAGCTGGAGGCACACTGGTTGAAAATCACTGGTATAGACTATGGATGGGATTGTGGGTATAATTGAGCCTATTGTTTTGTCTTTAGTTTAGATTGGCCAGTGTTTTTTAATTATCCGTTCTATTGTTTTATGTTGTGTATTAAATGGTAGTATTATTCTCAGATAATCGTTGTATTCATCTGTTTGGACTTCTTTTGATTTTGGTTGGAAAAATGACACTATATCCATGTTTTTGACTTTATTCAAGGATTTCTCTAGTGCTGTTAGTGGATATTCTTTTTTAATAAAATGTTCTCTCATTGTTTCTGCCTCTTCTTCAAATTTTTCTATTTCTGTGCAATTCCATTTAATCCTTCTAAATTGGCTCGTTGGCATGTTTAGGAGCCATCGCGGTAAGTGGCAGCTTTTAAAGGGAATGAAGATGTTTCTCATTACATCTTTCTGAAATGTATTACAAATTATCTGTAATACAAGAAACCCCCCAGAAAAAACAGGAGGGGCCCAATCAAGGACGCTATAAATATGCCAGATAAGTAAAAAGAGTCCATATACCACTGAGGAAGGGGCAAGTGTAGCCCTGAAACGCGTTTGGTGACAGAAGGACGAATAAAACTGGCAATCGCAACTATTATCTCCCATTGGACATAAGAGACTGTATATTAATCTTAGTCCATTGCAAAACCAAAGAAAGAAACAACAACGTATCATACAAGATACAAAACTTCCCAAGGAACTTACAAAACCTTCTAAGGAACGTATAACAGAGAGAGCGATCACGTGGGATGCCACGGTCAGTATCGCTATACTCTACTTCCACAGCGGAGGAGAAGAAGCGCGCGCAGGATAACGTCCAGCATCCTCGTGCTGTGAGCTACACACTGCTGGAGCTGGTGAACTGACATGGCTCCTCACCGGATCAACCAACGAACGGAGGGGTAATGTACTGAAATATACAAATGTAGTATCCCTCCATCTACTATAAGAAATAAGACAGCATCCATAAAGAGGACTGTTCTTTATTTATGCCGGCTACACCCTGTGCTCATTTTGATCAGAAATAACGCCACTATCTTTTTGGACTTTATAGCAGACATATTGCATTCATGCTATGACTTTATATTTTCCACATTATATACCATGATCTTTTATGCATACCAATAATTAATGAACAGGGTTTATGGATTTCTTTCATGCATACCAATAATTAATGAATAGGGTTGGTGTACTTTCAGCGCTGATATTTTGATATTTTAATATTTTTTATATATTTGTACCCTAAATATTTTTGTTTTTGTTTTTTACACATTTTTTGTTTTTTCATTTTTTCTCATTTTTATATATCTTTTTCATCCAAAAACAACCATTTTTACTAAAATTCTATAATAAATATACATTATTTGGAAAACATAAACTAAGTTCTGTATTCTTGTAATGAGTTATGTATATTATATATCATAAATTTAACCTATATATGCTTCTCTACTAGAATACAAATATATACATATCCTTTCATATTGCGAATATACACATTTTCTTCCATATTTGGAATTCAACAAATACTATAGATAAAAAACAAATGTAGAGATAGTGCTCATCACCAATCTACTTGTTTTATTTACTATATTGTTCCAGGCTAAGGGTAGAGCCAGGTGATTAGAAGCACATCCAATTCATTATCAACAGACTGGTGAGCCACTACCTGTACTTTACTATATCCACCTCTGTCCCTGCCTACTTGTACAACCCGTCCTAGGCAATGGCACACAACTGGTCGACAATCCCTAGCCTAAGTACGTGCTGGGGCGTACAGGGAAGGGGGTAAAAGCAGGAGAAAACAATAAACAAACGACAGAACAGACACACACACAATAACAAGTAGTCCCCAAGCAAATGGTCAAACCAGGAGGTCACGTCAAAGCCAAAGGAGCAAGCAGAAACAAGGTCAAACGAACAAGGTCAAGCCGAAGTCTAAACCAGGAGGTAGCACGGTACAAAAGGATGAGACGGGGAACGTAGTTAAATATACAAGCCGAAGTTGAGTTCAAAAGTCAACGATGATCAAATTGCAAGCTCTGGAAGGAAGACCAATCTTAGGCAACCTGTGGCTGGCAGGCTGCCTGTTTAAATAGGGCTCCAAGTAGGTCATGTGACGAGGCGGCGTCACGTGATCTAATTCCCAAACTGAAACAGTGCTGGCTTCCTTGCCAGTACTCAGAGGTAGGTCACGTGACGTGGCCAGTGTCACGTGACTTATTGCACACAAATTAATAGCTGAGCACTGGCCCCCCTGCCAGCACTCAGAAGCTCTTCTGCCTGTCGTCAAGGCGATAGGGATGACGCTGAGACTGAACGCGCGCCGGGTCCTCCCCGCCCCTGTTGTCATGGAGACGAGGACGCACATCTCGTCCTCGCTCCTGAAGAACAGTGGGAGTCCGCAGAGTCCGCAGAGGAAGTGCGCCGCCGGCTCCCCGTGACACCATCCCTGTGTAAAGCTATTAGTGATTGACTGCCTCTGCATAAAATCGTGGTCAAAAGCTTTGAAACTGACACAAATTTTAGTTTTCATAATGTTTGCTGCTTTGTGTTTTTAGATCTTTTTGTCAGGTGTTTCTATGGTATACTGAAGTACAAATATAAGCATTTCATAAGTTTTTTAACCACACCAGGCCATATAACCCCCTTCCTGACCAAGCCTGGTTTTACAAATCTGATTTGGAATGTTTTTACTTATCTCATTGATTCTAAATTTGGGTTGATATGTTTTACTTTTAGTTTTTAAAAATCCAAAATTTACACAAATTGTGGCAAACCTAACAAGACAGAGAATGATACCTCACAAAATAGTTAAAGGGGTTATCCCATGAATAATGTAAAAAATGACATCAGACATCATACAGTCCATGACAATTTATTTCTAACAAAACCAGAACCAGCCCTGTACCTCACATGGATCCAGAGATTTCTCCGTTCATTGCTCTGCTAGATTTATATCAAGCTGACAGCTCAAGGGGAGTGTCTTTGCTGCTGCTGCTGCTAAGGAGGCGTGTCTCTCCCTATCATAGCTCAGGAGGCAGTTGAAATATGAAACTGAGCATGTGCAGCCTTCCTAATTAGCCGGTCAAAGAAATAAGAAATTATATGGCACTATACAGATACATTTTATTGAATAAGTTAGTAGCTATACAACATTTTTAATTACATGCAATTACAGAAGTATTCACATCCAGGTGCTGGTTTGAAAACTATAGAATATTTTTTGTGGGACAACCCCTTTAATTAACATTCATCATATGCCTACTTTATGTTGGCATCATTTTGTGATAATTTTTTTTAGTTATTGGAAGGCTTAGAATTTTAGAAGCAATTTTAAACATTTTCAAGAAAAGTTTTAAAAAACAAACATGTTTGTAAGTACCAATTCAGTTCTGAAGCCACTTTCAGAGGCTTACATAATAGAAACCACCCATAAATAACCCCATTTTAGAAAATACATCCCTCAAATTATTCAAACCTGATTTTAGAATCATAGCTAACTCTTTATGTGCTCCACAGGAAGTAAAGCAAAATTGATGTGAAATTTAAAAATGTCACTTTTTCAGAATTTCCATTTTAATCTATTTTTCTGTAACACAACAAGGATTAAACGGGTCCTGCAGGCGGTATATATTGATGACCTTTCCTCAGGATAGGTCATCATTATCTGATTGGCGGGGGTCAGACAGCCGACACCACCGACGATCAGCTGTTTGAAGAGGAGGTGGTGTGCCATCTGAGCACTACATCTTCATTACTCTGCCCTTCATCTTATCTAGATCCTTAGGATAGGTCATGAACATATACTGCTTGCAAAACCCCTTTAACATAAAAACAAACCTCAATATTTATTACCCTGGGCGGCCTCCTCTTCAAATAACTGATGGGTGGGGGTGCCGGGCTGTTGGATCCCCGCTGATCAGATATTGAAACAAACCTTAATATTTATTACCCTGATTCTTCAGCTTACAAAAACACCCCATATGTGGTCATAAACTACTATATGGGCACATGGCAGAGTTCAAAGAAGAAGCACCATACATTTTTTGGAAGGCAGATTTTGCTGTGTGGGCAGAGTGCAGAAGGGAAGCAGTGCCACATGGCTTTAGGAGGGCAGATTTCCTGGAACAGTTTTCAGACACCATTTGAAGAGACCCCTCAAGGAATTTATCGAGAGATGTAGTTAATGCTTTGACCCAGTGGCGTACCGCCAATATAGGCAGACCACGCCATTGCTATGGGGCCTGTGAGGATGGAATAGCCCCGCCTCCTTTCCAACACAATAGCACAGTAGCAGGCTTTCTAGTTTGTAATCCAGCCTAAGCAGGAACAATGTAAACTGAAGCCTGCCCTTCCTACTGGCTCCCTGTCTGTCAGCAAATTCAGCTGGCCAATAAACCTGAAGATGATCTGCTGCTGGCTCCGCTTATTGGCCAGCTGAATTATGGCACTGCCACTAAGGATTTTTTGCATGGCGGGAAGACGAGCATCTCATTCCGGCTGACGGAGACATTGCAGTGAGGTGAGTATAGAGCCCTTAGTTCTTGTAGGCAGCACCTGAGGACCTGTGGAGGAAAAGTTAACAGTCACCCAGCCCTGACTATGACTGCTGCAGCCATGCCATGTGCTGCCTCAGTGAGTGACCTCATTGAGAAAGAGAGACTGGAGAGGCTGCAAGCCTGCTGCAGCAGTCATCAAGAGCATCACATTGGGTGGGAATAACTGAATGTAATAATCACCAGTGATACACACTGTGCAACGTCTCAGGGAGGGGATTGATTGTGTGCTGTGTCTTTGTGGACTAATATATATATTTAGGGGGTGGGGATTTCTGTATGGCTGTAATAGCCTGCTATTTCTGTAAGCATCTCCCCCACAGACATACTGTATGGTTTATCTTCTGAGGCAGTCTAGCATTAGCCTGAAGCATAGTAACAGGGCAATGAAAAGCAACATATTAAAAAAAAAAAAAGGGAGAGCAGCAATGCATGAGTATCCACCTCTCAATTCACTGCTATGGGACTGACAGAAATGGACAGGTGCACATTATTTATTGGATAGTAAAAACAATTTTGTCTACCCTCAACATTCTGATTAGTCAATTAGTTATTGAGGAGGGGGCCCATTTCTGAGTTTTGCTATGGGGACCCATGATTCCTTTGTACGCCCCTGTTTTGACCCCACAGGTGCCTAGTTTAGTGATTTATGCAACCCCGGCCCACAACTGTAAAGGCTCTGTGGTGATGTAGAGAGAAACCCTGAAGAAGTGACCCCCATTTTACAAACTAGTCTTATCACAGAATTTACTATGGGGTGTACTGAACATTTTGAAGACAGGTGTTTTGCAAAAATGAATGCACAACATATGCTGCAAAGTAAAGATGCCATTTCAGTGCCCAATATGACCACCATGTGCAAATGTGAAAAGTCAGCCCTTTTATTATTATGCTGTGTTTCCTAGTTTTAGAAATACTGTACTCTACATGTGTTCCTAATCTTTTGCTTAGACATACAATAGGGAAAAGCAGTAAAAGTGTACAAATGTGGTCAATTACGCAGCTTGTGCTGACAACTGAAATGCTCTTGGGTGAAATAAATGGAACTTCCAAGAAGAGACCTCATTTTGAAAACGACACCTCTCAAGGTTTTAAAAGATGAGTAAACATTGTTATGCCACAGACAGGGGCGGATTGGCCATAGACCTTACAGGGAAATTTCCCGGTGGGCCGATGCCCAGGGGGCCATCTGAGCCCTCCTAATTGCCAGCAAGTGGAAGTTTTTGGGGATGTATTTTGTGATGGACTGTGGTATTTGGCTCTGTTGGGGTGGTATAATGTGCCACAATATGGTATTGCTGGCCCTGCCTTCCATTAATTTGGACCTGACTACAAAACGGGGCCACTTTTAGTATTTTTTTCCAGGGCCACTTTAAGTTCCCAGTCCGTCCCTGGCCACAGATATTTAGCAGAAATTAATGCGCAGCTAACCATGCAAAATGAAAACTGCAATTTTTCATGAGATACAGCATTTCAGTGCTGTGTACAGCTGGTGCCACCTAAGACTCACCACACTTCTTATATTGTTAGGCAGGTTCTATCTAATGTGGACATAAGCTACTATATCGGCACATGACAGGGCTCAGAAGGGAAGGAGTGCCATTTGGCTTTTGGGGCACAGATCTGACTGGAATGGTTACTGGGTGCTGCATCACATTTGCAGAGACCTTGTGGTACCACTATAGTGAATCCCCCAATAAGTGACCCCATTTTGGAAACTACAATCCACAAATTATTTATGAAGGGATGGAGTGAGCATTTTGACACCACAGGTATTTTGCAGAAATAAATGAGCAGGGGGGAAGTGCCAAATGAACATTGCAAGTTTTCCAAAGGTATTCTAAGCCCCTTAAATTGACAGGTAGCTTCTCCTTGGTACAGAAATGCCATAAACTGGGACATAAACTGCTGTTTGGTTATGCTGCAGGGTTCAGAAAGGAAATACTACTTTTTAGATTGGCTTTACAGGTGCCACATTGCATTCATATAGCTTCTGGGGTACCAGTATGGCTATTTTCTGAAAACTATACATTTATTTTTCTCTCAATAGAACTGCGTGTTTATTTTTTTGAGTAATTAATTGCCATTATCATTGGTGCTATTTTGGGGTATGTATGACTTTTTGATTGCTTTTTCAGAAGCAGGATGAAAAAATGGTAGCAATTCTGCCATTGCTTTTTGGGTACACCATGCACAATGTGGGAAAAAAAAAACATGTTAAATTTATTGTGCTGGTCAGTATGGTTACAGAGAACAATTTTATACAATTTTTTTAAGTGATGCTACTTTTACATAATGAAAGCATTTTTTTTTTAAATTACATTTGTGTGTTGCCATTTTCTGAGAGCCTTGGTCTTGTTTAAGGGCTTGCTTTTTTTGTGGGACTGAGGTGACATTTTCATTGGTACCAATATGGGGTACATATGACTTTTTGATTGCTTGATATTGTTTTTTTGGGGAAGTGACCAAAAAATGGCTGTTCTGGCATTTTTTATGGCATTCACCAGACAGGGTAGATCATAAGATATTTTTATAAAGCTGCTCATTACAGACGTGGAAACACCAAATACTGTATGTCTATTTTTATAAAAGTTTTAAAATTTTGTATAATGATAAATTGCTTGATGAGGGGAGGTGGACCTTTTTTTTATAAAACACTTTTTTACATTTTATTATTCAACACTTTGCTCTATAGGGAGCCCTGCTGACTTAAGATTAATGTGCAGATGTGATCTCTGATTGGCGGTTTTAAAACATTCGATCAGAGATAAGTAACAACTGCCCATAGACTATAAACGTTAAGTAGGTTAACTTTTATTGGCAGGTCCATCAAATTTATGCAAAGACTCATTGTTTACAGCGTTGACTCTTCTTTTTCAAGACTTCTGTAATTCACCTTGGCATGCTGGATATCAGACTCTGGGCCAAATCCTGTCATCCCATTATTGCCTAATCAGTGCTTGGAGTTTTTTATAATTTCAGTGTTTATCATTGTCCATCTGCTTTTTCAGGTATTGACCACTGGTTCTCTATGAGATTGAGGTATGGCCATGGACCCAAAATTTCAATGTTTTGTTCACAGACACTTAGGGTGGGTTCACATCAGTGTTATGGATTCTGTTTGTGTCCTGTCGACAGGACTTTTTTTTCCGTTCTGCATAACGGGAACCAGACGGATCTGTTATGATTCTCATAGACTTCTATTATGACGAATCAAAACGGAATGCCTCTAAAGGCTTCCATTTTGACTTCCGTCTTATGGATTCCGTTATAACCATGTTATAATGGAAAACACAAACGGAATCCATAACGCTGATGTGAACCCAACCTTAGTTATCACATTTGCTTTGTGACACGTTGTTCCATCATGCTAGAGAAATTTCTCCTGGATCACTGGGAGAAGTTGCTCTTGGAGGATGTTTTGATACCAATCTTTATTCATGGAAGTGTTCTTAGGCAAAATTGTGAGTGAGTCAGTCAGAAGAGGGCTTTATCAAAGTAAATAACTTTAACCAGTCTTCTGCAGTCCAGTCCCTGTACTTCCTGTTGAATGTTAGTTTTTCCTTGATGTTATACTTGGAGAGAATTAGCTTCTCTGCTGCTCTTTTTGACACCATCCTCCTAAAGCCTTCACCTCACTGTGAATGCAGATGCAGTCACTCATGCTTGCTACCATTTCTGAACAAGCTCTGAGCTGGTGGTGATCCTGTTGCTGAATCCTCTACAGCAGGCATCCCCAAATTGCGGTCCTCCAGATGTTGCAAAACTACAACTCCCAGCATGCCCGGACGGCCTACAGCTATCAGCCTACAGCAGGGCATGGTGGGAGTTGTAGTTTTACAACAGCTGGAGGGCCGCAGTTTGGGGATGCCTGCTCTACAGGATGTGGACCTGGCACTTGCTGGACCTTCTTGGGCAACCTGAAGCTTCTTCACAGCAACTGAACTCCTTGAAGTTGTTAATGATCTGATACATGGTTGATTTAAGTGCAGTCTTACAAGCAGCAATATCCTTGCCTTTAAAGCCTTTTTCATGCACAACACCGATGACTGCTTGTGTTTCCTTGGAGGTAACCATGATTTAAAGAAGAAGACAATGATTTCAAGCACCGCTTCCCTCTTTAAAGCAACCAGTTTGCTCTTGTTATTTAATAAGCTTGACAGAGTAATATTATCTTCATTGTCCTCATTAATAGTTTCTCCTGAGCTAACGAGAAGATAACTAAAATTATGTTAGCAGGTCATTTTTTGGCAAGACAGAAATGCAGTGGGAATGGGGTTTTTGTTATTAATTCAATTTTCATAGGAATTAATAACTTTGCAAATAATTGCAATTCATCTGATCACTCTTAATAAACTGAGAGTTAATGCAAATTCTCACCAAACTTTGTGAAAAATAAAATTTGTGTTAATCTTAAAACATTTAGCCACAACTGTACACACTTACACAGGGAATTCTATCAATCACTAATAACACCTCCTCTGTGTACAAATGAAGTCAGAAGTAGTACAGATTTAAAAACATTAAATACAAGTTTTACGGAATCACTCCCTACAAAACTATATATCTACATGCTGCCTGCAGATTGCACTGCATTTTGCGGTGATAGGTTCTCTTTAAGGTTTTTTTTGTGGCCACTCTTTCATGGATGAAATGGAGGGTATAGCTTATAGTGGACCTGAGACAGATACTCCTATTTCCGCTGTGGATCTTTAGAACTCCTTTGGTGTTATTGTTGGTATTTTTTTTTAATCTATGAAAATTCCCTTCTTGCCCTGTCCATGAGTTTTGGCAGGCAGCTTTCTCTTGTTTGGTTTGTAGTTGTGCAATCTTCTTTTGATTGTGACGGTTTTCCTTGTAATGTTAAAAGTTTGGAATTTTTTTTGTAACCCAATCGTGATCTATATGTCTTCACGACTTTGTTTCTGACCTGTTTGGAGAACTCACAATCCTCTAGACAATCCTTATATTTTATCATTCTTATTTTGTTATATAGAATGTTACTTAAATATTAGTCAAACATAGACTATAATGTTCAAGCAAAATTCTCTCCATTTCTGCTGAGGGTGCTAGCACCCCCTTGTGGACAAATGTATATTCCACGTTATGTTTTACAATTTATGGCTGGTTTTATGCAGCCATATTATGGCTATAATTTAGAGTGTGCATTATCAAAATACAATGAAACTAATTAACAGATAATTACATTTACTGTAAATTAATAATGTAGACAACATATTAATCTCATACTATTTTATCTCTGTGCTTGCTGGAAGCTACTGTGGTGTACAACCCTTGAGGATTCATATTATTACATTCATTTGAGAAAATTTACTAATGTGGTTGCACCTATATGTGCCAAAATCTGTTGCATTTCTGGCGAACAACGTTGCCTCAAATTTTTGACCTATTCATGAAGCAAATGTGCCAAGCATAATAATCCACTGCCCCTAGCACACCTGTTTCAACTTTTCAGCTTGATGTGGAGGTGTGGTTTGGCAGTAGGAAAAAAAAGGCTATGAACACCTTCGGTGCATTTTTTTATGACTGCATTGTACTGCTTTTGGAATAAAAATAATTTTTCCAATACGTCTTTGTGAATTTTTTGTTGCAGTTTTTGCACTGCAGGTAGTGTTGAGCGAATCAAAGTATTCAAAGTTCTTCAATACGAATTTCAAGGAAAATTCAATTCACCTCAAAGGCAAATTTCCTTGTGCTTCATGGTAACGAATCAATTTTCCCTGAAATGGTGGTAAAAATAAAAAAAAAAGTCATACTTACCTTATCCATTTGAGCATGAAGAGGCCGCTGTGGCCTTGCTTGAAGATCCAGCGCAAAATTTTGTGTGTGG
>ONZH01011946.1:0-20467 GCA_900303285.1 Rhinella marina
CATTCACGTCAGATGCCCGGTACCCATGTCCTCTCCCCAGGTCCATAAACCCCCAGTGAACAAAATATTGAGGAGGTCCCACTGAGAACTCAGAATCAATGATCTTGACAATCTGGAATCCAATTCCATCCACCAAGACAGGCGCAAGGGAGATGGCTCCAAAGGTTCAACATATCTCTTCAACAAAGATCTAGTAACATAGTAACATAGTAACATAGTTTGTAAGGCCGAAAAAAGACATCTGTCCATCCAGTTCAGCCTGTTTTCCTACAAGTTGATCCAGAGGAAGGCAAAAAAAACCTGTGAGGTAGAAGCCAATTTTCCTCACTTTATGGGGAAAAATTCTTCCCGACTCCAATCAGGCAATCAGAATAACTCCCTGGATGAACGACCCCTTTCTAGTAACTATAACCTGTAATACCCTCCAGAAATATATCCAGGCCCTTCTTGAACTTAGTGAACTTACCATCACCACCTCCTCAGGCAGAGAGTTCCATAGTCTCACTGCTCTTACCGTAAAGAATCCTCTTCTATGTTTATGTACAAACCTTCTTTCCTCCAGACGCAGAGGATGTCCCCTCGTCACAGTCACAGTCCTCGAGATAAATAGATGATGGGAGAGATCTCTGTACTGACCCCTGATATATTTATACATAGTTATTAGATCTCCCCTCAGTCGTCTTTTTTCTAAAGTGAATAACCCTAATTTTGATAATATTTCTGGGTACTGTAGTCCACTCATTCCAGTTATTACTTTAGTGATTTGTAAAGTGGCAGGACTATGTTCTCATTACGGGCATCTAAGCCCCTTTTGATGCAACCCATTATCTTATTGGCCTTGGCAGCAGCTGTCTGGCACTGGCTTCTACAGCTTAGTTTGCTGTTCACTAAAATTCCTAGGTCCTTTTTCATGTCAGAGTTACCCAATGCTTTACCATTTAGTATGTACTGCTGACTTGCATTATTCCTTCCCATATGCATAACCTTACATTTGTCAGTGTTAAACCTCATCTGCCACTTTTCTGACCAAGCCTCCAGTCTATCCAGATCCTGCTGTAGCAGTGCACTGTCCTCCTCTGTGTTAATTACTTTACACAGTTTAGTGTCATCTGCAAAAATTTATATTTTACTATGCAAACCTTCTACAATATCATTAATAAATATATTGAAGAGAATAGGACCCAATACAGACCCCTGTGGTACCCCACTAGTGACAGTGACCCAAGTTACTTACCCACATACAGACATTTTCTCCCAGGCCAAGCATTCTCATTTTAATATCTAAACCTTTTATGTGTACCGTGTCAAACGCTTTGGAGAAGTCCAAATATACGACATCCATTGAGTCGCCGCGGTCAAGTCTAGAACTTACCTCCTCATAGAAACTGATTAAATTGGTTTGACACGACCGATCCCTCATGAAGCCATGCTGATACGGAGTTATTTGCTTATTTTCATTGAGGTACTCCAAGATAGCATCTCTCAGAAAACCTTCAAACAGTTTACCCACAACAGAAGTTAACTTACCGGCTAATAGTTTCCCGGGCTCTGTTTTTGGACCTTTTTGATATTGGCACCACATTTGCTATGCGCCAATTCTGTGGAACACTCCCCGTCAGTATAGAGTCCTTAAATATCAGAAATAAGGTCTGTCGATGACATTACTTAATTTTCTTAGGAATACGGGGGTGTATGCCATCCGTTCTGGTGATTTGTCTATTTTAATATTTTTTAGGACGTTGCTGTACCTCTTCCTGGGTCAGAGAGGACACTTTTAAAAGGGGAATTTACTTTTATACTCTGCATTTCATCTGACAGTTTATTTTTCCCTCAGTGAATACAGTGGAGAAAAAGTTTATTTAGTAGATTCGCTTTCTCCTCATCGCTCTCTGCAACTCCCCCCTCATTACTCTGTAAGGGGCCGACACCCTTTCAGGTTTATACTTTTTAGTATTATATATAATTGAAGAACATTTAGGGTTAGTTTTACTCTTTGGCGATTAATCTCTCGTCTCTAGTTGGCTGCTTTTATTTGTCTTTACCATATTCTATTTTTTTCCTTATAGTTTTTTCAATGCTTCCTCGTTCTCCTCCTGTTTTAGTGAGTTAAATGCTTTCTGTTTGTCATTTATTGCTTTCTTTACAGCTCTATTTATCCACATTGGTTTTTCTTGTTCCTTAACCTTTTATTCCCATAAGGTATGTACCTCTCACAATTAGATATTAGGATGCTTTTAAAAATCTCCCATTTGTGGCTGTATTTTTATTTTTGAGGACTTTGTCCCAGTTAGTTAGGCCTATGGCCTCTCTTAGTTGGCTAAATTTAGCTTTTTTGAAGTTTGGTATTTTTGTTCCTCCCTGAAGAAACACTCTTTTGAATGACAATTGGAAGGTTATTATGTTATGGTCACTGTTTCCCAGGTGTCCCCCGTCCTACACATCTGTTATTCTGTCAGGTCTATTGGTTAATACTAAGTCCAGTATGGCCGTCCCTCTAGTCGGGTCCTGAACCAGTTGGGAAAGGTAATTGTCTTTGGTTATTGCCAAGAACCTGTTTCCTTTATGAGATATACAGGTTTCAGTTTCCCAGTCTGTATCTGGGTAGTTGAAGTCCACCATAATAACAACCTCATTATGATTTGCTGCCTCGTCTATTTCGTTTAGAAGTAGATTTTCTGTGGTCTCTGATATATTGGGTGGTTTATAATAAACCCCTATTAGTATTTTATTATTGCTTTTGGCTCCATTTATTTCTACCCACAGTGACTCCACATCTTTATGTCCCTCACTTATATCTTCTCGGAGTGTGGGCTTTAGACAGGATTTTACATAAAGGCAGACCCCTCCCCCTCTCCGTTTTGACGATCCTTGCTAAAAAGATTGTAACCCTGTACGTTAACTGCCCAGTCATAGCTATCATCCAGCCATGTCTCAGTTACTCCCATTATGTCATAGTTCTCCTAACACATCACTAATTCCAGTTCACCAGTTTTATTAGCTAGGCTTCTGGCATTAGTGTACATACAATTAAGAGGTTGATGTATATTTCTTACCCTACACCTTTCCTTCTGAACTGTTCTAGTTCCTCCTTCCATTCCTCCCCCAGTTCTATTACCTTGCCCCAGGTCTCTATCTGCACTATCTTCCCCATCTATAATGTAGTTACCCTCCCCCCAGTCCCTAGTTTAAACACTCCTCCAGCCTTCTAGCCATCTTCTCCCCCAAAACAGCTGCCCTTTCCCCATTGAGGTGCAGCCCATCCCTACGGTAGAGCCTGTAGCCGACAGAGAAGTCGGCCCAGTTCTCCAAGAACCCAAATCCCTACACCAGTTCTTGAGCCACTTGTTTACCTCCCTAATCTCCCGCTGCCTTTCTTGTGTGGCTCGAGGTACAGGCAGTATTTCGGAAAACACTACCTTGGAGGTCCTTGCCCTAAGCTTATGCCATAAATCCCTGTGAAACACATTATGGATTTTCAGAGCCTGAGGAAGTTCAAGACGAAATGCTACAGGATTAATAATGGCCGTGATCTTATATGGGCCAATAAATCTTGGACCCAACTTCCAAGAGGGAACTTTCAACTTAATGTTCCTAGTAGACAGCCACACCGAATCACCCACACTTAGATCCGGACCATTCATACGTCTCCTGTCAGCCACATGTTTGTACTTGTTACCCATATTTATCAAGTTATTTTGAATTTTCCGCCATATAGATGACAATGATGACGAAAAATGTTCTTCCTCAGGAATACCAGAAGTATCAGAACCAGAAAATGTGCTAAACCGCGGGTGAAAGTGATATGCACCAAAAAATGGTGACTTACCAGTGGAGTCCTGTCTGCGATTATTTATAGCAAACTCTGCCAGAGACAAAAACAAGGACCACTACTCCTGGTTCTCAGAGACAAAACATCTCAAGTAAGTCTCCAGACTCTGATTGGTACGCTCAGTCTGTCCATTCGTCTGGGGGTGAAAGGCAGAGGAAAAAAACAGTTGTACCCCAAGCCGAGTACAGAATGCCTTCCAGAATCTGGACACAAACTGAGTCCCACGTTCAGAGACCACGTCAGTGGGAATGCCAAGAAGTTTTACAATGTTGTCAACAAACACTTGTGCACGAGTTTTAGCACTGGGGAGTCCGGGTAATGCAATAAAGTGCGCAATTTTACTAAAACAATCTACAACCACCAGAATAGCTGTATTACCAGACGAATCAGGCAGATCAGTGATGAAGTCCATGGATAAGTGAGTCCATGGTCTGGACGGAATGGGTAATGGAAGTAGGGGTCCAGAAGGTCGAGTATGTGTCACCTTCGCGCGTTCACAGACACTACAGCCCGACACATAGTCCTCAACACACTTACGCAGCCAGGGCCACCAGAATCTACGAGAGATGAGGTCGACAGTGGATCTACACCCAGGGTGTCCCGCAAACACCGAAGAATGATGTTCCTTATGATGCAAATCAGAAGGAACAAACAACTTCCGAGGAGGGCAAGACTCCGGTGCATCTCCCTGGGCCTCAAACACCTTAGCCTCAAGATCATGGTAAAGAGTGGATATCACCACTCCTTCGGACAATATAGAACTCGGATCCTCAAAATCACCACCTCCGGGAAAACTACGTGACAAGGCATCTACCTTCACATTCTTAACCACAGGACGATATGTGACAATGAAATTGAATCTGGTGAAGAACAAAGACCATCTGGCCTGCCTCGGATTAAGTCGTTTAGCTGACTCCAGGTAAGCCAGATTTTTGTGATCAGTGAATACAGTGATTGGGTGAATCGCCCCTTCCAGCCAATGACGCCATTCCTCAAAAGCCAACTTAATGGCCAGTAACTCTCTGTTACCTACATCATAATTTCTCTCCACAGCAGAGAGTTGTTTTTTTTTTTTTTTTTTTAAAAAAAGCACATGGGTGCCATTTAACAGGTGATGGGCCCTGTGATAAAACTGCTCCTACCCCCACCTCGGATGTGTCAACCTCCACAATGAAAGGTTGTGACACATCTGGCTGCACCAATATAGGGGCAGAAGAAAAGCACTCCTTTACAGCGGAGAAGGCTTGCAACGCTGCATCAGACCACACTGAGACATCCGTCCCTTTCTTAGTTATGTCAGTTAAGGGTTTAACTATAGTCAAATAGTTCTTAATACATTTTCGGTAATAGTTGGTGCACCCCAAAAATCGCATAAGAGCCTTCAGATTTTCAGGTCGGTCCCAGTCCAGAACAGCACAGACTTTCTCTGGATCCATACAAAAACCTGAAGATGAAAGCAGGTATCCTAAGAATTGCACCTCATGTACAGCAAAAACACATTTCTCAAATTTTGCATACAACTTGTTATCTCTTAAGATTTGTAACACCTGCCTCACGTGATCCCGGTGTGTCACCATATCTGGAGAATAGATTAGTATGTCATTCAAATACACGACTACAAACCTTCCCACCAGGTGATGAAAAATGTCATTAACAAAATGCTGGAAGACAGCAGGGGCATTGGTCAACCTAAAAGGCATGACCAGGTTCTCAAAGTGGCCCACAGGAGTGTTAAAGGCCGTCTTCCATTCATCCCCTTCCTTGATCCTGACCAGATTATATGCCCCCCTTAAGTCCAATTTGGAGAACACCTTGGCATCCATAATCTGGTTAAACAAGTCAGGAATCAAAGGAAGGGGGTACGGATCACGGACAGTAATCCGATTGAGTTCATGGAAATCCAGACATGGCCTAAGGGTTCTGTCCTTTTTCTTAACAAAGAAAAATCCAGCTGCCACAGGAGATTTGGAAGGTCTAATATGTCCTTTAGCCAAACTCTCAGCAAGATATATTCCTTCATGGCCGTTCTCTCTGGTCCAGAAAGGTTATACAACCTAGATTTGGGCAATTTTGCTCCAGGGATAAGATTGATAGGACAATCGTATTCCCGGTGAGGGGGAAAATCCCGACATCCACCTTCAGAAAATACATCAGAGAAATCTGATATAAAAGAGGGAAGTGTCTTAGTAGTTAAAGCAGAAAAAGAGGTATTAAGACAATTATCAATGCAATAGTCACTCCAATCCACAATTTGTCTAGTATGCCAGTCAATGGTCGGATTATGTTTGCTTAACCACAGTAAACCAAGAACCATAGGAGCAGGAAGACCTTCCAACACAAAACATGAAATAAGCTCCTGATGAAATTCACCCACTCTTAATTTGATATCATGCACCATCTGAGACAAACACTTCTGAGATAGAGGTGCAGAATCAATGGCAAACACAGAAATCTTCTTTTCCAATGTACTCGGAGACAATCCATGCATATGGACAAACTGAGCATCAATCAAGTTCACCCCTGCCCCGCTGTCAATAAACACCTCAATTCTCACAACCTTTGACTCTAGCGCCACCTCGGCAGTCAGGAGAAAACGGGTACTACAGGATAAAGACAAATGCACATTTTCAGTTTCTCTACCCACCCCACCAAGAGTGAGATGAGAATTCAACGCCCCCTTTTCTTTTCTCTCTTTTAGAGATTGAATGCATGGATACACATTGATAAAGTGTCCTTTATGACCACAGAAAAATTTAACACCATTTGTATTACCAAAATGCTTAAGAGTGGAAACAGGAGTAGCTCCCCCTAACTGCATAGGTTCGTCCCCTGACATCAACCTAGGGGAATTTTCACCCAAAGTGTCATAGGAAGACTACGTGATAGTACGTCCTGGACGCGGGGGCCCCTAGATCGCTCTCTCAGGTGCATATCCATGTGTACAGCAAGAGACATAGCGGCTTCCAAAGACACAGGGGTTTCATGAAAGGCCAAAGCGTCCTTCAGCCTTTCTGATAAACCTTGACAGAATTGGCTACGTAGAGCCGGATCGTTCCATTCAGTATTAGTCGCCCACCTCCGGAACTCAGAGCAATAGATCTCAACCGAGGTCACGTATCTGGATCTTGGCCAGGGAGATACGATCCGGGTCATCATAGATAATCCCTAAAGCCTTGAAAAATTAATCTACCGACCTGAGAGACTGCGATCCGGTCGGCAGAGAAAAGGCTCATGACTGCGCATCTCCTTTAAGCAGTGAGATGACCACACCAACCTTCTGCTCCTCATTACCAGAAGAACGTGGACGCAGTCTGAAATACAATTTGCATGCCTCCCTGAAAAGAACAAAATTATCACGTCCCCCAGAAAATCTATCCGAGAGGGCGACCTTAGGCTCCAAACAGCCCTGACACCCAGCACCCCCAGAACCACCAGCCTGTGGTCTCTGAATCTTGTTGCAGATGTCAGCCACCTCCAAGCTGAGTCCCTGCAGCTGTTCAGCAAGCGCAGCAATAGCATCCATGTCAGCACAAAAATGACATTAATTTTTTTTCGGCGGTTTATAATGTCACGCTCTGGTGTGGAGGGAATAGCCACACCATGCGTAAAAGGGAAGGGAAAAGACCAAACAAGGAAAACAGTCACCTCCTGCAATAGGGAAAATGACACATCTTAAAGCAGATTATTCAGCAACCGGATCTCAGCCGAGAACAACATCACACACAACAAAGTAAGCAGAAAGTATAAACCGCAAGGGATACTGGGAGAGGAAGTGATAAATAGGGGAAAGCTAATCACCACACCCACAACAGCTAAGAGGAAGGGGTTGTGCTAAACAGCAATCAAACCAAGAGGAAAACATGTCAAATTATGTCACTTTTGAAAGCCTAGCCAAACGCCTGCAACCTGATGCAGGAATGTTCGTGACACCAACTTCCTATGAACTACAGGAGGACATGATCACAAATTCTTTCTGGTAACTCTCAGACCCCTCTCCTCCCTAGCTTTTCCTCTGTATATCCCTTTATGTGACTGAAGATATAATACTCTATATAAAGGATCAGGAGTGCATGTACAGTTATATATAGAAGGAAACGGTTAAAGTGTTTAGCTGAAGCTATATAAACATCCTGACTACAGTGCCTATGCTATCTGTGTGTGCTGACTCTTCAGTGTAGTTCTACAAGATGCAGCATCACACTGGTCTCCCTGCCTCCTGCATTTAAGAACTGACAGCGGAGAGAAAGTGCAAGGCAGAGAGGGTAGACAGACTCAAGGAAAACATGAAGACTCTGCATTGTGAGTGGGTAGCACGTCTGTGTCACTGGTCTGTTTCTTGATGGCCTTATATAGCAATCAGAAAATTGCAGTGTGACAAGACTCCATAACCTTTGTCTCTGCAAAGCTAGGCATAATGGGAAAATAAGATTCATTAGGAAACTATATCTGAGGGCAGAAGGTATTAAGATGGCTGTCAACCAACACATTTCAGAAGCTTCTAACTTTTTCTAGACCTATCCTGCACTATATAGACAAAGAAATAAAATCCTGGAATGCTTCTTTAAGCAATGGTAGAAATCACTTTTTCCTGGCGATGTATGCCTGTCAAGATTCATAAACTAGAAACTCCATAATAATTTGTCTATATATGTAGGTCTTTTTTGAAAAAAATACTGTTTTTTTAAGTCAGCTTTGACTCTAGTTACAAATGTTTAAAGGCATTGTTTACTTTGGACAATGGCTCTTTATTAGAAGGGTCTCTGAATGATAAGACAGTTACATAATGTCTAAATATTTACAAAGCCATACATAGTCAATGGTTGTTAGCATAGTGATCATTCAGAATATAGTTATCCCTCCTGTATTACACCAACAAATCATCTGACCAATTTCTGTCCAATCAGACCAATAGTTAGTGTGTATAACAAAAGGTCTGTGTGTGTAAACAGCCATATGACCAAAAATCGGATAATCTGTTAGTGTAATACAGCCCTTAACTCCTTATTCCCAGATACAGATACACATTCTATTTGGTCAAGTGTGTATGTGTTGGGATTGGAAAGAGAGGAAAAAGCTTTGGTTAGACACTTCTGGTGGTGGCTTATCTCCAGGCACAGCAAAAGGATAAGGTCAGAAAATTTAGCTATCCAGATTCTTGTAGCCCTAGAGTCAGGAGCTTGCCTAGCATGCTATATTATCTGTTGAATATGACGTTCCTCATTAAAATAATGTAATTATCCCTATAATACACAGACATGCTGGGTCTCCATTGTGAAAATTCTCTTTGTAGGCACTGTCTACACTGACCAGGGACGTAATCTCTGCTGAATTAACTCCACAGCATGAATTTCTCTCTTAAGAATGGGTTTTCTAAAGCAGATATCCATTTAACCTGTTAGTAATCACGAATATGTCTTTTTGTGGCAGTCATTAAAGGATCTTACAGTAGGTTACATTGTCCCTAGTGATGATCGAGCACCCAGGTGCTCGTGTGCTCTGGCCGAGCACTCAGGGGGGCTAGAGTGCTCGGCCGAGCACCCGAGCATAATTAAAGTCAATGGGACTAAACCAGGCTCGGAAGACGGGAGGGTGTTTGGTTTACACGGGTCTCCCCACCCCCAAAAAAATGACACAGACACTGAAGGGGGGACGGGTTAAATTTACCTTTCCCAGCAGCTCCCGACCTGTCCCGGCAGGAAGACGGCGTGCACAGTGGTTAGTTTTACCACAGCGCCACCTGCTGGAGGGAGGAGGGAGCTGCTGGGAAAGGTAAGGTGGCGGATCAGTCCTCCATTGACTGTGTCAATGTTTACTATTGTGTTACACCGAACGGCTCCGTCCCCATTGACTTGCATTGGGGGTCATGACGGATCCGCCTTGGTTCTGGAGGGGACTCGAGCATGGCACTCGAGTACACTTGGTGTTTGGCCGAACACCGAGTGGACCCGAGCGCCGGCATGCTCGGCCGGGCAAGCTCGTTCATCACTAATTGTCACCTTTTTCTGGTGGCCTAGTCTAAGTGCTGCAAAGCGGCAGAGAGCGGGGGATTAGCTCTCATATCAGAGCCAGGCTCTTGCTCTAACAGCTTAGATTGGTAGAAGTGCCAATCCATTTAACCCCATAGATTGAGCAGTCAATAGCAACCTTAACATCTAAAATGTTTAAAGGGAGCGCCCTCTGTATTTCATTTGCACCCCGTATTGCAGGGTGTCAATATCTTAACATGGCAGTGTAGGACTTCATGAAGGCCCCAGACCTTCCTGTATTGTATGCCCATCAGAATCCACCTCTTTGGGGCACCCTTCTGGCCTGTCCTCTTCCCTGTCCACACCACGCCCACTTATTTAGACCTGACGTGAGCGGGGTGAAGTCACAGTTTGCAGCCCAACTAGTTGTTGAACTGCAATCTACGCCTTAACCAAACCTAATTTAGGCATATTTCAGAATGATAAATGACTTTCTGTATATTTTTCCAATTAAAAAACAAAACTGTTTTCAATGGAAAAAATTAAAAAAAACCTCCTCAAAATATTTGGTATTTCCAAGTCCATAACGACCCACACTTCACAATTATCATGTAATTTTTCCTATACGATGAACGTCATAAAAACAATGCCAGAATTTCTGTTTTTTGTTTATTTGGCACCAATAAACTGAATAAAAAGTGAGTTAACATAAGACTGTGTGGTATGAAATAATATTGTCTCTGATATTTCCAGGTATTCAGGGACATCGGAATTTTATATTACTTTCAAACAATTTTATATAAAGGGAGCATTACTGAGGTGGCGCACATCACCCATAACCTGTGTTATTTTCTATTTAATCTTGAAGAAAGTTTTGAAGTAACATTTTGAAAGAACCAACACTTTAACCTTCACACCACTGATTTTATTTGCATATGATTGTACTGTACCATCTGTTTTGCAAAATGGCATTTCAGAAAAGTAATCCTGCCATTCTGCGTTTCTTCATACAGCTTTGTTTGTCTCATTGTTTTGGAGGAAGCAATATGTAATGATTATCTTTATATGACAGTTCTATTCTGGTTAGCAAGAGAAATATAGAAAACCTGCTAGAAAAGAATGAAGATTAGAATATTATTGCCACTAAAATTATTTTAAGAACATTTGAACAGTGCAAATTTATCACTATACAATCGAGGGGCAGATCAGTATTAGAGCTAAGCAAGGCCTGGTGTGAACGAAAATGATAATTACAGTGCAGAAGAATTTGGTGATTTCATTTTAATGAAGTTAATAAAAACATGACATTGTCAGTTGAGAAAACAGCTGCAGCAAAATGACTGGAATTGTACTGTTTTCCTAGTATTTTAATATGGTGATATCTATATGTATTTTGATACGTATTACAGTAATTCTAGGGGAGTGTCAAGTAATTATCAGAAAAAGAAAACTTAAAAACATGCAAGGAACTGTTCCAAATGTGTATTAGTAGAGTTGAGTGAATCAAATCCAACAAAGTGAAATTCAATCTGAATTTCAGGATAAATTTGATTCGCCAGGAAGCTGAGTTTCCTTGTGCTTCCTGGTAGTGAATTGATTTAATCTGAAATAGTGTAAAAAAAATAAAAATACTTAGCTCCTCCATTTACTTGCAACGGGTCGGTGCCATCTTGATTGAAGAATTCGGCCGAAATCCCGTGCGTGGTGACGTATAACCTCACCACATAGCTGGCGTGACTATGTCATCTCAGGCCACATGAAATTTCACACTAGATCTTCAGGCAAGATGGAGGTGGCAAGCCCATTGTGAGCAAATGGAGGCAGTAAGTATGATTTCTTTTTTTCCTGTTAATTTTACACTGTTTTTAATCTCAGATGCCTCAATCATGTATGAATGGAGCATCTATGGGGAACAATGATGAAGAGCAGCACTATCGCTACTCCCTGTCATTACACCCTCTACTTACAAAAAAAGTGCTTCATGAAAAAGTAATCACAAAGCAAATTATTTTGTAAAATTCAGAGAAGCAGTCAAATCAAATTTTGAACAAATTAATTCATCTGTAAGTATGAGCACACAGCATGCATCACCTTTTGACTTTATTATTAATTATCAAAATTAAAGTGCAAGGGTCTTTACACAGATGAATTTGGCTATGACTAGAGATGAGCGGGTGCTCGTTTCGAGTAACGAACCCCATTGAAGTCAATGGGAGACTCGAGCATTTTTGCATGGGACCAAGGCTCTTCCTAGGGAAGGCTGGGTGAAAACCTGGAAACCTCAGAAAATGATGGAAACACCATGGAAATGGACAGGAACCAGCAGGGGCAGCATGCATGGATGCCTCTGAGGCTGCTTAATCCCAACATTACCCCAAATTCTCAGGCAACAGCCTGGTGGTTAACCTCATGGCAATTGTGCTCACCCAGACCAAGAAAGGCGAGGCAAATACCCATCACATGTTAGGGAAGCACCCAACTAGGTGCAACGAAGGTCCATCACCACCTGCAGGTGACACCACTGCTCATGCTGGCACTGCAGCTGACATCAAGTTTAGTATCTGTTCTTATCAGTTGCTGTGGCTGTTGGTGGTAAAGTGGTGAGCATAGCTGCTTCCCAAGCAGTTGACCCGGGTTTGATTCCCATCTATCGCAGGAGGCAATTAAAAGAAGATCTAAAAAATATCCCTATATCCCTAAAAATGTCCCTATCTTGGGACCCTATATTTCATGGATTTTTCGACCATGGAAAAAGAGCTTGCTCTTGCCGTCCATGCTCTGCCTATCACAGGTCAGGAGGCAATTAAAAGAAGAACAAAAAAAGACATCAGTACAATATCTAATATGTCCCCTATCCGGGTAAATTGTTTGGAGAGAGGGCCTGTAGGTGGGGGAAAGGAGGTTTCACTGGAAGAGCCAGAGGAGTGCCCCCTGGGCTAGCGTGTGTGGTGGTGATAACAGCCGGATGGATTTAGAATGACGACGCAGGACCCCAACTTAAAAATTTAGCATCAACCGGTACAGTCGTAAATTATGAGATTGATCAAGTGTGGTATGTCTTCTATGTATACTACTCAGTTTAATACCGTATATGGCAGCTATCTGGAAAAATAGTTTGGAGAGAGAGAAAGATAGGACAAAGACGTAAATTCTTTGGAGAGAGGGCCTGTAGGTGGGGGGGCAGGCTGGGGGGAAGGAGGTTTTGCTGGAAGAGCCAGAGGAGTGCCCCCTGGTCTAGCGTGTGTGGTGGTGACAACAGCTGGATGTAGTTAGAATGACGACGCAGGACCCCAACTTAAAAATTTAGCATCAACCGGTAAAATTGTCAATTATGAGCTCGATCAAGTGTGGCATGACTTTTAAATGGATATTGCATGTGGTCACGTACTCCCTGGAACCCCATAGTCACCCCTTCCCTGATGTGCTAGCCCAGAACACTCTCTGCCCCAATTTGCAAGACCTTTTGCTGTTTCCGTGTGCTGACAGTGGGGATTTACCAGTGTTGTCTGAGGAGGTGGTGGACAATGGCGAGACACAGGTGTCGGGGGGTGAGGTAGTTGTATGGGAAGCAAGTTACAGTGGGGATTCCTTGGGGGGACTTTCTCATGATGGGACAGATTCAACTTGGGTGGATCAGGCACAGGAACAGATCAATTTTTTTTGTGTTTATTCAACTTTTATTTAGCAAAAATAACCAGAGATATTTATTCGCTATCTTCTCTGCGCAGTCTGGCGTTGGGGTTCGTCACTTTGATGGCGAGCTGTGCTGCTCTCTCCACAATTGTCTTTAGGTTCTTAGATGGAGACGTTGTGGGCGATTTCAGCACAGAAGGACTTGTTGCTCATCAACAGAACCTCGACCTCCTTGACATTGTGGACCAGGAATTTGCGGGTGGACCAGGAATTTGCGGAACCCTGTTGGCAGCATGTGTTTGATCCTCTACTTGCTACGGGATCCAATGTTGGGCAATATAGATACGCAGGTAATATTATTTTTCACACCTATCCCAAAAATAATAATTTACGCAGTTTGCGCAAATAAAACTGGAAACTGGAATTGGACAGAGGGCCTGTAGGTGGACCTAGGGAAAAATTGTTTGGACAGAGGGCCTGTAGGTGGACCTCCGGAAAAATTGTTTGGACAGAGGGCCTGTAGGTGGACCTCCGGAAAAATTGTTTGGACAGAGGGCCTGTAGGTGGAACTCCGGAAAAATTGTTTAAAGAGAGGGCCTATAGGTGGACCTCCGGAAAAATTTTTTGGAGAGAGGGCCTGTAGGTGGACCTCTGGAAAAATTGTTTGAATAGAGGGCCTGTAGGGGTCCCTCTTGAAAAATTGTGGTAAAAGAGTGCCAGTTGGATCTCTAAAAAATGGCGTTTTTTGGGTCAGCGTTAGGCAAAGACGATATGGAGGAGGAGGAGGAGTAGAGAAGAGGAATCGGATACATAAGTTATTTAAATCTTTAGCTGCTTTCTCCCGGAGGAGATTTGAATTCCGGAGAAATCCAGGCTTTGTTCATTTTAATAAGCGTCAGCCTGTCAGCGCTGTCAGTTGACAGGCGTGTACGCTTATCGGTGATGACGCCACCAGCTGCACTGAATACCCGCTCTGACAGCACGCTAGTGGCAGGGCAGGCCAGCACCTCCAAGGCATACAGCGCCAGTTCAGGCCACGTGTCCAGCATTGAAACCCAGTAGTTGTATGGAGCAGAGTGATCGCTACGGACGTTGGTATGGTCAGCTAGGTACTGCCTCACCATCTTTCTGTACAGTTCCCCCCTACTCTGCCTAGACTGGGGACAGGTGACAGTGTCTTGCTGGGGTGACATAAAACTGGCAAAGGCCTTGGAGAGCGTTCCCCTGCCAGTGCTGGACAAGCTGCCTGCTCGCCTCCTCTCCCCCGCTACTTGGCCCACAGAACCATGCCCTCTGCCGCTAGCGGCGTCAGATGGGAAGAATTGTTTCAGCTTGTGCACCAGGGCCTGTTGATATCTATTCACTCTCATACTCCTTTCCTCTGCAGGGATGAGAGTGGAAAGGTTCTGCTTGTACCTTGGGTCCCGGAGAGTGAACACCCAGTAATCTGTGTTTGAAAAAATTCTTCTAATGCGAGGGTCACGGGATAGGCAGCCTAACATGAAGTCTGCCATGTGCGCCAGAGTCCCAAGAATTCCCTCTCCTCACTGGCCTGAATCTCCATTTCCTCCTCCTCCTCCTCCTCCTCCTCCAAGTCCTCCTCTTCAGCCCATACACGCTCAAGAGTTAAGGACTGAGCACTGGTACCCTCTACTGTCTCACCGACATTCTCCTCCTCTTCCTCCTCATCCTCATCCCCCTCCTCCGATACGCGCTGAAAAACAGACCAGAGGGTGCTCTGGCTATCAAGCGACGTATCTTCCTCCACCGTCTCTTGTGACAAGCGCAAAGCATCCGACTTGATGCTGAGCAGTGAGTTTTTCAACAGGCAAAGCAGCGGGATGGTGAGGCTGATAATGGCGGCATCGCCGCTGACCATCTGTGTTGACTCCTCAAAGTTGCTCAACACCTGGCAGATATCAGACATCCACGTCCACTCCTCATTGTAGACTTGAGGAATCTGACTGACCTGACTACCAGTTCTGGTGGAAGTTGACATCTGGCAATCTACAATCGCTCTGCGCTGCTGGTAAACTCTGGATAACATGTTTAATGTGGAATTTCATCTCGTGGGCACGTCGCACAGCAGTCGGTGAGCGGGCAGTTGTAGGCGGCGCTGCGCTGCCCTGAGAGTGGCAGCATCTGTGGTGGACTTGCGGAAATGAGCACAGATGCGGCGCACCTTGGTTAGCAAATCAGACAGATTGGGGTATGTCTTGAGGAACCGCTTAACTATGAGATTGAACAGGTGGGCCAGGCATGGCACATGTGTCAGTCTGCCGAGTTGCAGAGCCACCACCAAGTTACGCCCGTTGTTACACACAAACATGCCTGGCTTGAGGTTCAACGGTGCCAGCCACAGATCGGTCTGCGCCGTGATGTCCTGTAACAGCTCTTGGGCGGTGTGCCTTTTGTCACCTAAGCTCAGCAGTTTGAGCACCGCCTGCTGGCGCTTATCCACGGCACTGCTGCTGTGCCTAGAGTACCGAATGAAGGCGACGTGCCCACGGATGGTAATTCGGGGGAGGAGGAAAAGAGGTCAGAGGAGGAGGAGGCATAGTACGTCTGAGAGACCGTGACCGAGGTAGGCCTCGCAATCCACGGTGTGGGCAGTACATGAGCGGCCCCAGGGTCATTCTCGGTCCCAGCCTCCACCAAGTTAACCCAATGTGCCGTCAGTGAGATATAGTGTCCCTGCCCGGCAGCACTTGTCCACGTGTCCATGGTTAGGTGGACCTTCTCAGAAACAGCGTTGGTCAGGGCACGGATGGTGTTCTCTGACATGTGCTGGTGTAGGGCTGGGACGGCACATCGGGAAAAATAGTGGCGGCTGGGGACCGAATACTGAGGGGCAGCCACCGCCATGAGATTGCGAAAGTCCTCGGTCTCTACCAGCCTATAGGGCAGCATCTCAAGGCTAAGCAATTTGGAGATGTGGACGTTGAGGGCTTGGGCATGTGGGTGGGTGGAACTGTATTTCTTCTTGCGCTCCAGTGTCTGCTGTAAAGACAGCTGAACGCTGCGCTGGGACACGTTGGTGGACACTGTGGAGGATCCTTGAGGCGAAGGTGTGGTTTTCCGGCGGGAGGCGCTCGTGCCGGGGTCCTGGGCAGGGGATTGACTAGCAGAGGCAGCGAGTGACACAGGGGAAGGAGCAGTGGTGTGACCCGCAGGAGGTGGTGAACGGCCTTGGTTCCATTGAGTGGGGTGTTTAGCACTCATATGCCTGCGCATGCTGGTGTTGGTTAGGCTAGTAGTGGTGGCACCCCTGCTGATCCTGGTGTGGCACAGGTTGCACACCACAGTCCGTCGGTCATCCTCACTTTCTTTAAAGAACCTCCAGACTTGCGAACATCTAGGCCTCGCCACGGGAGCTTCACTACGTGAAACAGTTGCTGCTGATGCACCAGCTCTGGCCCTGCTTCTCCCTCTGGCCACACCACTGCCTCTTACAACCTGTTCTGGTTCAGCACTCGCCTCCGCCTCAGAAGCACTGTCTTCACTCGGCATATCAACCCAGCTTGGGTCAGTCACCTCATCATCCTCCGATTCCTCAGTCTGCTCCCCCCTCGGAATTCCTCCCCTAACAACAACTTCACCACTGTCTGACAATCGTGTCTCCTCATCGTCTGACACCTTTTTACAAACTTCTTCCACTAAGTCAACATTGTCATCATCATCATCACCCACAGACTGCGACAGTTGGAAAACTTGGGCATCGGGAAAGAGGTCAGCAGCAACCTGAGAAGTGGTTTATGACTCTGGGAAGGGTCCAGAAAACAGTCCCTCAGAGAATGCCGGATCGCATTCCAAATTTTCCTGGGAGGGTGCAGACTGGGGGGAAGGAGGTTGAGGTGGAGGAGCCAGAGGAGTGCTCCCTTGGGTAACATGGGTGAACTGCGTGGAAGACTGACTGGTGGACAAATTACTTGAAGCATTGTCCGCAATCCACGAGATCAGCTGTTCACACTGTTGTGGTTTCAACAGTCCTCTAACACGTCTCCCTGTAAGTTGTGACATGAAGCTAGGGAGTGTAGCTCTGCGGCGTTCCACAGCTCCCTCATCAGCAGGTACTGTCTCATCCTGCCCAGGACCACGGCCTCTGCCCCCTGCAGTAATTGAATGCACACGCCCACGCCCTCGTCCTCGACCCTTAGCACTGGGGTTCAACATTTTCTGTATATAAGTGTATGATATAAAAAAAATAAATAAACGGGCCTGGTATACTGAAACCTACAAACTTGTTCAGTCTGGTTTAATTAAGTGACGTACAGAAAGTGTCACCTGGACAGAATATACGGATTGGAGCGAGTGTGCTAAACTGTGACACACAGAAAGGTTACACGCAGCTGAGTAAAATGGATTTGTATCACTGAGCTAAAACAACAAAAAACTAATTTTTTTTTATATTTTTTTTTAGTTTAGTTTTTTTGGGAACGTGACGTGCAGGAACTATCGTAGAGCTGACTGACACCCTACTGACGGTGGCTATTTAGACTGCGACCCAGACAAATGTCGCACAGAGATTTTTAGGATCAAGCTGTATACGTTATTGGTAGCAAATGACTTGGTTGTATTCTGTGACGTACAGAAAGTGTCACCTGGACAGTATATATGGATTTGAGTGAGTGTGCTGAACTGTGACACACAGAATGGTTCCACACTGCTGTGTGCAATGGATTTGTATCACTGAGATATAACATAAAAAAAAAATAGGGGGTTATATATGGCGATAGCTGCACTACTAGTGCCAGCCAGCCAAGCCAGGAGACAAAAAAAAATGTCTTCTAGCCCTTAGAAGGGCTTTTGGGTTCTTTGTGGGTGATTCCTGCCTAACAGAGAACTAAATGCAGGCCCTAACACTGTCCCTGAAAGGCAGCTGCTCTATCCCTAACGACATCCAGACGGCATCTGAGCCGAGCACCGCGGCCAGTCACTAGTATATTCCAGGGTCACCTGATCAGGCCAGCCAACCCCTGCTATCGACATGTAAGGGCCCCACGTGATGCTGGGTGTACCATAGAGTCTCCTGGCTTGTGATTGGCTGTGTTTATAGGCGCCAAAAAAAGCACGATGCGGAAGTTGCCATTTCCTCGAGTATGGCGAGATACTCGTCCGAGCAGCGAGCACTTACGAGTACCCTAATACTCGAACGAGCACCAAGCTCGCTGCTCGGACGAATATCTCGCCATGCTCGAGGAAATGGCAACTTCCGCATCATGCTTTTCTGGCGCCTAAAAACACAGCCAATCACAAGCCAGGAGACTCTGCATACCACCCAGCATCGCGTGGGGCCCTTACATGTCGATAGCAGGGGTTGGCTGGCCTGATCAGGTGACCCTGGAATATACTACCGACTGGTCGCGGTGCTCGGCTCAGATGCCGTCTGGATGTCGTTAGGGATAGAGCTGCTGCGTTTTTGGGACAGTGTTAGGGCCTGCATTTAGTTCTCTGTTAGGCAGGGATCACCCACAAAGAACCCAACAGCCCTTCTAAGGGCTAGAAGACATTTTTTTTTTTTGTCACTTGGCTGGCTGGCACTAGTAGTGCAGCTATCGCCATGTATAACCCCCTTTAATTTTTTTATGTTGTATCTCAGTGATACAAATCCATTGCACACAGCAGTGTGGAACCATTCTGTGTGTCACAGTTCAGTACACTCCCTATTTTCTGTCCAGGTGACACTTTCTGTATGTCACCGAATACAACCAAGTCATTTGCTTCCTGTCACGTGTATGGCTTCATCCCAAAAATCTCTGTGTGACATTTGTCTGGGTCGCAGTCTAAATAGCTACCGTAAGTAGGGTGTCAGTTAGCTCTACGATAGTTTCTGCACGTCACGTTCCCAAAAAAACAAAAATACAAAAAAATATGTAGGAAAAAAAATTTTTTTTTGTTGTTTTAGCTGAGTGATACAAATCCATTTCAAACAGCTGCGTGTAACCTTTCTGTGTGTCACAGTTCAGCATACTCACTCCAAACCGTATATACTGTCCAGGTGACACTTTCTGTACGTCACAAAATACAACCAAGTCACTTGCTACCTGTCACTTATATATAGCTTGATCCTAAAAATCTCTATGCGACATTTGTCTGAGTCGCAGTCTAAATAGCCACCGTCATTAGGGTGTCAGTCAGCTGTACAATAGTTTCTGCACGTCACGTTCCCAAAAAAACAAAACTAAAAGAAAAAAATATTTAAAAAAAAAATAGAAAAAAAAATTTTTTTTTGTTTTAGCTGAGTGATACATATCCATTTCACACAGCTGCGTGTAACCTTTCTGTGTGTCACAGTTCAGCATACTCACTCCAAACCGTATATACTGTCCAGGTGACACTTTCTGTACGTCACAAAATACAACCAAGTCATTTGCTAGCTGTCATGTATACATAGCTTGATCCTAAAAATCTCTGTGCGCATTTGTCTGGGTCGCAGTCTAAATAGCCACCGTCATTAGGGTGTCAGTCAGCTGTACGATAGTTTCTGCACGTCACGTTCCCAAAAAAAAACAAAACTAAAAGAAAAAAAATATTAAAAAAAAATATATATATATATTTTTTTGTTGTTTTAGCTGAGTGATACAAATCCATTTCACACAGCTGCATGTAACCTTTCCTTGTGTCACAGTTCAGCACACTCACTCCAAACCGTATATTCTGTCCAGGTGACACTTTCTGTACGTCAGAAAATTAAACCAGACTGAATAAGTTTGTGGGTTTCAGTACACCATTTATTTTTTTTTTTTTTTTATAGAATACAATTATATACAGAAAATGTGGAACCCCAGGGCTAAGGGTCGAGGACGAGGGCGTGGGCGTGGTCATTCAATTACTGCAGGGGGCAGAGGCCGTGGTCCTGGGCAGGGTGAGACAGTACCTGCTGATGAGGGAGCTCTGGAATGTCACAGAGCTACACTCCCTAGCTTCATGTCTCAACTTACAGGGACACGTGGTAGAGGACTGTTGAGACCACAACAGTGCGAAAAGCTGATCTCGTGGATTGCGGATAATGCTTCAAGTAATTTGTCCGCCAGTCAGT